>JAZGTH010000022.1:3625000-3867500 GCA_036877525.1 Chromobotia macracanthus | reverse complement strand
CGATTTTCTTATGGTGATTGTGCGGGTTTGACACACAATCTCGGTCAATCTAATTAAACATTCCCCAGCAGTGAAAGTGGATCTGCTTCTAATGACCATCATTACACACACAATTTCACAGGGCAAGTGGTGCCTTCCGTCCCCCGTAAACGGGTCAGCTAATTCAGGTCATCTATACAGGGTACAGAGCAGGTCAAAGGTTAAAGCACGAGAGGTATGCTTCAACACTTTATCAGCACTATAGCCGCCAGCAAGAAATGATGACATCTGTAGGATGAGTGGAAAAACTAGGATAAAGCATGCCTGCTTTCAGGGAACTAGGTCAGTGTACTAATCCCAAGACGGATCTGCATCTTAACTGGTGCAGAAATGGACCGGTTGGGTCGGATCTGCGGTCGACAGATGCGCCCTGATGTCAACAGCTGTGTGTGTGTGCACTCAAGAGTCACGTCTGTCTGACACACGGCAACCCAGTAAAGGAAACGATAATAAGCTGAATTCAGACATACAGTGGCTCTTTAGAGACCAGAGATCACAATGCATTGGGAAATGGCTTCATGACTGGCCTATGTTTTCTGTATTAACTGTAGGGGACAGATAAACTCAAGTGTTGGTGTGGTGATTTTGGCAGCAGCAAAGATGCTCCAGTAGTCTAGCATGTCAGAGCAAAACATGACTTTTACGCACTTAAAACCTTCTCTGCTTCTCACTCCTTCACACAAAAGTTCTGATGCATTTAAGAGACCTGCGAGCGAGCTTCTGTCATTTGCTCTGCTGTTTCAGTGCCCCTGAGCCTGAGTGTCTGGGAAGAAAAATAACTGGAGGACATTTTGGACAGGGATACATTCAGCAGAGCTGGTGAATTCAGGAGCCTCAGTCCACACTCAGTAAACATTGCATTGTCTCAATGGACTGATGGCTGAATTCATAAGAATGCATGACTCACACTAGTACTCTGTGGGCTGTGTTGACTAGTTGACTAATAAGTATTACAGAAGCCCGGTACAATCCAGCTGGTTTTTGGTTTACCCCGACGGGACGTATTTCTTTGGAAGTGTTTACGTAAGAAACGCTCATGCATTCAGAAACAGCTAAACATATCGCAATAAAATGGAACAAACTATTTTTGACTTGACATGCTATGTTAAAAATGTGCAGTCTTGGTGGGATACTGAAACAGAGCGGGGTGTGATGCAATGGCCAAAATCATAATAGGGGTTTTATTTTTAAGACAACTTATTTGCATGGGTTTCACACTGATAGATACTCCACATGTATCTGTTTCTTCTCTTTGCACTCCAGCTGTAGACAGGTAAAACAACACACCTGTTGTTGAGTAAAGCTCAGACAATGAGCTGATCTGAGAAACAATGAGAAGACTTCGATTTAGCCAGAGGTTAGAGAAGGGCACAACCTGCAGCCAGCTGGCACAGGCTTGATGCCAACACAGGTTGGCTTAATGATCTGTAGCCATGGACTGGCTAACAGTAACGCTCACCTGTGTGTGTGCTCTGTGATTCCTTCAGCGAGGTCAAAGGAGCGCCTGCATGCCAGTCTCCTGCGATGCAATTTTAATGAGTTTATGCTTTCACTGTAATTAGGGTTAGGCTTAAGAGAACCAGACGTTATCCCACACTGATGTCCTAAAGTGGCTCTTAACCACAATGGGCACACACTCACACACACACACATACACACATACACACGCACGCACACACACACACACACACACACACACACACACACACACACACTCACAGGGAGAATTCTCCTAAACTCTTTTGGCTCTATCTTACAGTCTCTTTAAATAATCCATCATGCAAGTGACAAACTCCAGAGTGTATCTACAGTTATCGCATCCACATGGTGAGTTAAACACCTCTGCTGCTTTTATCACAAGCACTGTGGCACTGAGAGGGTTACGTAAGTCACCGATAAGAGCTTTAACATGTAACACAGGCATTGCAGATGTCATAAGATCGTACATCACAGAATGTTCAAAAAATGTACAAACACAATACACTGTATGCACACCCTTGTAGGACATGGTGATTCTGCCCCTGAAAGGTTTGGGGTGGCAGATAAGAGCAATGAACAACACTGGGTGGACAGGAAGTCAACCCTGTCAGCACCACCTCCCCTTCCGAGTGTTTTATGAGTCAGCGGAGGAACAAGCACCACACTTCCTGGAACACTGATCATTCCTTATGACCAATTTGGGAAACGCTTCCCTGCTGGGCTGACTTTAGCAAAGCAGACATCTACATACAAACATATAGAGTAGTATTAAATAAACAAATGCATCTACTAGGGAACGCAAACTTTTTGTGAATAAAATGCCTTTGAGAACAGCTAGTGAGTGCTGACACGGCTGTGATAGTGTCTGTTTGGGAGTTTGGAAATGGGACATTTAAAAATAACTAGTGTGTTTTCTCTTGAGAAAGTCATTCACCTTAACACAAACCTATTTTCTTCAAGGTTAGAGGCAGCCACTGAGAATCTAGACCATCATCTCTCTTAGCTTACCGAGAAATACTCTTTTACAGCTTGAAAGGACCATTTTTCTGTTTCTGAATTTGGACTAGTCCAAAGCTTGGACTAGTCACTCATCTGATGTGTGGGACACCCATCTGATGCTGATCTGTTTCTTTGACCTATGATCCCAGAGCTCGGACACCACTGAAACCCAAATATCATTAATCAAAGCTTTTTAACCTCTGACCTGTCTTATCAATACTGCTCAATCAAGTTGACAAATTGAGTCGCTGACATAGCGACATCCATCACTATTTTGGGTCATCCCGCAACATAAATAAGCTGCTCATTAGCATTACTTTGCAGTAAGCATTACTATGCTATCTACCCTCTACCCTCTGTGCACGACATGAAGTACAAATAGGATTCAAATAACTGTAAATGTGTGTGTTGGTTCTCAGGTGGCGATTAAATCCATCCGTAAGGAGAAGATTAAAGACGAACAAGACATGGTGCACATCCGCAGAGAAATTGAGATCATGTCTTCTCTCCGTCATCCACACATCATCTCTATTTACGAAGGTATGTGCAAGTTTGCGCTGTGTTGAGTTCCTAACCCCTGCTATTTCTTACTCTTAGAAATTCAAAGATTTAAAAAGCTCTTGAGAACCACTGAAAAACAGCTTCAAAGCCCTCATATCTTACAGAGATAAAAACAACTCCATCTTATCTATTTAGAAACCAAAGCACAGTTTGAGATCTAAGTTGTCTAAACCTCTTCCTTACTTGGATTCTTGGAATGTATGAACTTTGTGTTTTTTTCCACCTGCCAATCATCTGTGCTAGCCCCGCCCACAGACAGTTACCCACATGCATTATTTGTGCGATCTGCTGCCAAAGGATGTTGTTCAGGCACCAGTTCTGCTGAGGATATAAACCCTGTAATGGAGTTGAAGCACATGCTAAAATTAAGGCCATTAGTGTCCTGCAGCAACCAGCATGTTTGAAATATCACATGCATGTTGCTGAGCCTGTTCGAACATAAATCAAAAACGTATTAAATTAGAGGCCAAGCGCAGCATGCAAGGGCCGGATACTCAAAACAAAGACATGATAAAGCTGCTTTATTTTCATACTGACGGCGAGAAACACCATGACCGTGGACTCACGTTGTGTTCTCAGCCAGGGGTCATTATTACTGACCCTGGATCAGTCTGAGAGTCGGAGCCAAAACCAAGCACGCTCAGTGTCCTGTGTCTAATACGGATTAGCCGAGAGCGGTAATTACTCAGAGCTGGCCTCAAGCAGCAGGTCTGGGATCAGATTCGATGTCTGAAATGCGAACTTTGGCCATTTTTAAGGGCCGTTTATGGGCTGAAGTGATGGGACAACTCACTAGCTTGGTTAGTTAAGAGCTCTGACCCAGACAGTCAACAACAGATGCTCAGACGTCCAAATGCACCGTCGTTGAAAGTGACACCAAGAGAGCTGGAGGAAACCCACCTGGATTACAGGAATCTTCATTGTCTCATTGCTTCACTGACTGTCGCCATGACAACCAGCCTAGGGGCAGTGAACTACAAAAGGGTCGCCTTGGAGATGCTCTCGCTGTGTCAGCAAAAGAAGAACACACTGGAGAACCTTAGTGGAGCAACAGTCTTACAAAATACAACAAAAAGTTGCTGATGTTTCAGTTCGATTTGGGACTTGCTAGATAAACGTCTCTCTGATTGGCTAAAATGAGTGCTATTAAGCTAACAGTTGCTACTAAATATACTGGACTGCGTTGTTTGTCCAGAACACACACTATTTCTTGGAACAAGAATGTTTATACCACCATCCCTACTCTGTCACACACACACACATACACAAATACACAGACACAACCACACCAAATCTCACTTCCTCTCTCCACTTAACACCTGTTAACAGTTGTGGGCCTCACTAGCAGCTCCTGATCGCCATGACCCTGATTAAAGCCAGACCTGCTGGCGATTTTGTCTCCAACATACTGGCAACCACCCAACAAAAGCTTAAGCGAAACAGTTAAGAGTAAGTGATAGTGAGCTTTAGCTAACAAAGCCGACAAAATGGAAATGAGCTATTTTCTCTTTCCATATGTCTTCGCTTTAGAACGCACATATAGCATACATGAGGGACCTGATGGTAAAAAATGCAATGATGTTGAATAATCTAATCAATCTTTCTCCCCTTTACAGTGTTTGAAAACAAGGATAAGATCGTGATCGTGATGGAATACGCCAGTAAGGGCGAGCTGTACGATTACATTAGCGAGCGCCGCAAGCTTGGCGAGAGAGAGACGAGACACTTCTTCAGACAGATCGTCTCTGCTGTTCATTACTGCCATAAGGTGAGGGCCGGAGCCAACAAGCATCAAGTATTCAAGTAATGCCGTCAACCACAACACAAGGGTATTTAAAGGGCCTGTTATCTCATTTCTTGTGACAATTCTTCCATTATCTCACCCTCACTCTAACTCATTTTTATGTCTGATCAAAAAATATTATATTCAAAGATTATGTGAAACGAAAACTTTATGGATACAGATAGAAATAATTATTTACATTTGTGTACTCATTTTGACATTTTTAATAATATCTTTAAAAAAAGGCATGCTTGGAGAGTGCAGACAAAATTACATAAATACAGAATACATCATATATATTTAACCTAATGAGCACAAAAATTGGGACTTAAATTTATCTTTATTTTGGGAATTATCTAAATTAGCTGTGTGCTGATTGGTCAATGCAACATTTAAACTATTAAAATGCCATGATATAGTAACAGCTATGACATGAAACACCTGCTCTCCGTATTATTGCACAGCACCCATAGTGGATTACTAGTTTTGTTGCCTAGCAACTTTCTGATTATATTCTATCATCCAGCAGTAGAATGGAACTTAATGAAAGTGCTGTTATCACAATATCTTATTGCTAAAATGAAGACCTCTCAAAATAACTCTTGACATCTGTGCACGTGCAGTCGACATGATTTGTGCACACAGTAAGCTCCCTATGAAGTAAATAAAAAGATTTATTTACAAAAGATTTATTAACAGAGGACTAGACGTGATGCGCGAGAGATAAACTAAACTTTCAAAGAATGTCTTGATATAAAAGGTTTTGAAGCAAGAGAGCAGCTGTTCCTTTTGCTCGATGCCAAACCCCTCCTCATCTGACACTTTCTCACTTTCCAAACATGATAACTCAAACTGGCCATCCACACGATCCAACCCGCATTTCTTTCATTGTTTTCTCTTTTATTTTACGCTTTAGATCTTTTATTGGCTGCAAGAACATATTTTTCTAGTTTTATAGGGATTAAAGGTAAGATTAGAGAAGGAGACGCTGTTCCTAGATCAGTACAAAAGGTCAGTTCCTACCCGGAGCTGCGTCAGCTGGAAGGCAGAAGTCTTGAGGGGGTTGGAGGTGGGCCAGTCCTTTGTTTCTATACAGCTGGGCTGATGATGTCATCACCTCAGCTGGGTGTTTCCAACCCAGCCCCTTCTGGTCAGGGCAGGCCAAAAGGTTCTCACGGAAACAGGGGAGGGAATACATAGATCAGGCCATATGATGGGTTCTGACACCAGATGATGGGAAATGTGGTTTGTTTGTGCATGGCTGTTAATTTGAACCCTCTGGACATAGGCCATTGAGCTGGTGACTAACTGATTTGAAATGGGTAGAGTGTTACAGAAGTATACAGTGTAACCGTTCATTTCACAGTCTTTTGTTCTAAAAGTAGCTTAAATGGTAAAAACAGGTTGTGGCAACATAAAGGATGGTCAACCAGACCAGCATGGACCATCAATAAACCCGTTAAGAAGCTACCAGCTTAAGCTAGATGTTTCAGCAATTGAAAAGGAGCATGTTACAGTTATTTCTTTGAAACAAGAGAAAGTGAAGAAACAATGAAGAACTTCAAAATGATCTAAAACCAATGATCCTGATAATGTCTTACAGAAAGGAGTTGTACATCGAGACCTAAAGCTGGAGAACATTCTCCTGGATGAAAGCGGAAACATTAAGGTGCGTTATAACTTGCCTACAGTGGTTTTACGTTGTACCCATTCCTTGAAAATGCTCAGTGTCATTTTTTCTAGATTGCAGATTTTGGTTTGTCTAACCTCTACCACAAAGACAAATTTCTTCAAACGTTTTGCGGCAGCCCTCTGTACGCCTCCCCAGAGATTGTAAATGGAAGACCATATCGAGGCCCAGAGGTAAATTATATACACTACGAGCTAATATTCTGCAGCTATGCAACCTCACTAGATACTGAAAAGCTAGGGTCTTAAAATATCTTCATTTTTCACCTTTGGAAAATAAGGGCTGGGAAACACAATCCCAGATGTCCTGTCCTAAAGATAAGAGACAACAAAACACCATAACAAAAGATAACAGATAACAAAAGAGAAAGTGATAGTTTTTCTTCTCACATTTATGGGAGGTGAGACCCCCACCTTTCATTTAACATCCCGAAGGCACACAACTGATTCCAAACGGAGTCACTTCCCACACAGGAATAATTTCACAGTCCAAGTCAGCTACAGTACCCAACATTCTTTACTATCCAAGACGAAACAAGTATACTGCCAAAAAAATTAGGAATGCTCTCCAAGCTATAATAAGGATATTAAACATGGTGCACTTCCTAATATTCTGTCAATGACTAGCCAAACATTAAGCCTGTCTGGACCACTGGAATATATTTAAATTCCCATACGTTTTCCGGTTTAATTGTCCTGTGTATTCACACACACACACAACACTTAAGACTCTGGACATTCGATCTCTCTGGTCTTTCAATCATACTTACATAACTGCACCCCCCCAGTCTATGGGAAATCAGCGTTCTCCTTCTCGCTGGTCAGAGATCAGTGGAATGCGGCCAACAACCACAGAGCTCCTCACATCTCATCAGGGTCAGGCAGGTCTGGTGCTGGGGGAGTGGACACTTCCTGTTCTGTAATCAGCCATTGTTTCCCTTGATACCTCCTCATTCCTGGCTTGCAGTGGATGTGAAGAAGGAATCAGACAAGGCCAGGCATGAGGAATGATTAAATAACATGCAGGAATTATGATGGCAGTTAGCAGGCAGATATACGTGAGATCACCTATTGTTCTCCTACATAGTAGGTGCATACAAAAGCTTGATTAAATGTTCATAAATATAGGTGGGGTTAACATTATTGCTCAGACAGGAAAATAAAACACAACCTTTAATCTGTTGGCAAATGTTGACCACTGGTCTGGCCGGCACGTGTTTGACTAGTACAGTAAGAAAGCTTGCAAAGCAGCTCTGTATTAATATTCATTAATTCTCAAACATTCTGGTTGGGCTGTCAAATATTTGGTTCCCTATCCCACTGTATTTTGTTTGAAAAACCTAGTGACTTGAATTGATAGAATTAATGTAATCATAAAATGGGCATACAGAATTGTGATTAGTCAGCTCTGATGTTTCATTTAATTTACACAGAACTAAAGCCTAAGATTTTCTGAGTTGATTATACTGGTATGAGCTGCCCATTGTGGAGTAATGTAACAAGCGTGGTTTTGTTTTGACAGGTTGACAGTTGGGCATTGGGTGTATTGCTTTACACTCTTGTTTATGGTACAATGCCCTTCGATGGAGGAGATCACCAAAGGCTGATTCGCCAGATCAGCAATGGCGAGTACAGGGAACCGCCACAGTCATCAGGTATATGCTTTATCTTTTTGCCAAACCAAACACACATACAGTACATAGAAGATAAATGTACATGTAAACGTAATGAACAGATTGAAATCTCTGACTTTCTCTCCATCTCACTCAGATGCTCGTGGTTTGATTCGCTGGATGTTAATGGTTAATCCAGAACGCCGGGCTACGGTTGAAGACATCGCAAATCACTGGTGGGTAAACTGGGGATGGAAGACCAGCGTGTGTGACTGCCAAACCCAAAGGGAAAACAGCTCTCCGATGCTGGCTCGCTTTATTGACTGGCAGAACCGCACTGACGTCCGACCAGGCAAGAATCAGCGCGCGGAGCCTGCTAACATAAATAATACAATCTTGACTCCAGCCCGACGTCTAAGAAAGTCCATGAAGGAGAATGATGGCGGCGTGTGGGGTGTTGTAGAGGAGAAACCAGGCCTCAAGAGACCCAAAAGCATTTTGAAGACTCGTGCGACCAGTGGAGACCAACGCTCCCAGAGCCTGTGCGAGGTTGAGCTCAGGAGGTCCATTTGTTACCAACAGGCTGACTCTGGTTCAAGTCCGGAGCGAGAAGACACACTCGGTGGCTCGCCAGCAAAAATAGTGTCCATGCTACCCAAAAAAGGCATTCTAAAAAACAGTCAGCAGCGAGAGTCGGGGTATTACTCCTCACCCGAACGGAGTGAGTCGTCCGAACTGTTAGGGGATGCCACTGTGCAGCCCCCTAATAGCTCGCCACCAAAACGCACTATAGGGAGGAAAGGCATACTGAAGCGAAACGGAAAGTACTCCGCTCACAGCTCAGTTCCTGCTGTGGGAGTCCACGGGGAGGTGCCAGTGGACTCAAATCTCCCCCGGAGCCAAAGCAGACCCTCCAGCATTGTGTATGAAGAGACGGGTCTCTCCACCATGGGCTTGGACTGGCCACCCACCTCTCCGAAACCCAACATCCGAGGCTCCTTGTCCGCAGAAGACTTACTGCAAATTGCCGGGTTCAGGGGTCTACAGACCGTCACGCCCCTTCATAGTGGAAAGGGTGCCCGCAGCCCTCCTGGTTCACCCGGAGACAACGGCAGCTTCTCTTTGCTGGGCGATATGGATGATGTCACCCAGGTGTACCAGAGAGCCCTGGACATCAGCAGCAAGCAGAGCTAGACATGGTCAGAGAGGCTGAGACAAAGAACAGACAATCATTTTTATTTTCTTTGGGTCCCACTTAATATTAGGTGTCTTTACTTACTAATTACATACATAGGAATAAATTATGCAAAGTTTTGTATTGTTAAATTGTACCTAGATTTAAAGTATCTGTAAGGCATTACACTCTTAAATCTTATCCCTAACCCCACCCCTAAACCTACCCAGAACAACAAGCATGTACACAGTAAATGCTTCTTATGCAAGTACACAGTATTTAAAGACACCTAGTGCAAAGACACCCATCTTTAAAATGCATGTAGAGCATATTTTACAACAGAGAACCTTGGAGAAACCTGGAAGAGTGAATAATCTCAGCACCATCTCCCATCACTACTACAGCTGCTGGCTAATGTTTACAGGTCGAGAAGCGGGGCATTTCAAATATCTCCAGCTCACGTTGATGAGCAGTTCTCATGATATTCTTGTTTTCAACTCGACAAATGATGGGGAACAACGGAAGCACTTTAAACCGCCTGTTCTCCGTAATGCAGCGTCGGATGTACGTGACAGCTGGGAATGTGTTATTTAAGTTATTTATTGGTCGTTCTAGTTTTGACCATTTGAAATGTCAAAGCCATTTCATTGTCGTTCTTGGGAGAGCTGTTTTCATTTGTATAGGTCATGTATTAAGAATAAGTCAGATAAAGACCATTATATAAAAACTTTTATGATAACAAACAACAATAGTTTTTGGGGGTAAAATATTACTTTAAGACTTGTTGCTGAGAAAAAGGATTTGTTTTAGGTTCAATACATAAACAACAGTGTCAAAGTTCATTTTTAACTTGTTCAGATACAGAAAACCACGCAAATGTTAACCAGTGTTGAGTCTGAGATCAGCTAAGAGAGGTCACAGAGCACAGGAAAGCTCAAAGGTTAAATGAGTGTTACAACAACGTACAGTTTCACACACACACAAACACACACACTGGCAATTATATGAGCTCCCTGAAGCATGAATGTGTGAAAGGAAAAGTTTTAACTCACTGTGTTATTCTGCTCCAGAAATGACCCGTGTTTCAACAACATGCCATTTAAAAGAGGCCAAACTATTCTTGTTAAGAGACGGGGTGTTAAGTCACATATTCTGAAGGCAACAGATTAAGAATAAAATGGTTTATTTAGAATTTATTTTGAAGACCTGGAAAGTGAAAGTTCATGTTTAAACATCTGAGTGTATCAGATATTATGCCTGTACATGTTTGTGCTGAGATAAACTGAATACGTTATTTCACCATTTGTTTTTGGTGTGCCTTCACTAATTCCACTAACTGCTAACAGAGATTTCGAAACGTTGGTCAAATGGGGCATTTTTACTGTGTGTTACGCGGTAACTATAATAGTGTAGCTTAAATCTAAATATGCGCTTAATATTAAAATGAGAAAAAGGCATTTTGGTCACATTAAGCATCAATGTGGCAGTTCAGAACATTGCAATTAAAATACACAGTATATAAAAAAAGCAAAAATAACTGGAAAAATAATACGCTTGTCCCATATCTGTTATAGGCCATCGAGAAAACTTGACTGGATTGCTGCATATTTAAATCATGTTATTTAATGTGTCTTGTATTATGTATTGTATATTGTCATGGCTATTTGCTATTCTGTACATTGTTTTTTTTTTTATTTGTGCCTTTATTAACCTGAGATTGTCCCAATAATATTATTCTCAGTTAAAATGATTTGCAGTATTAAGAGATTTTAAGACTTGTAAATATACAAGAGTTTGTTTTTCTGTATCATTTGCTACAAGGCCTTCTTTGTGCTCAGTGCGAAACGCAGTCACTTCCAATAAATGTCTCGATTTAAATACCACGTGTGTGTATCTCCACTCAATCCATTAAATGCAGAACACAAAGTACTCCTTAAAGTTTAAAAAGTTTAAAAGCCCAGCTGTTCTTGGATCAGTACAAATGTGGTGTAAAAACATGTGAGTGGCTTTCTCCAGAAGAAACCTGATTCAGGATCAGTTTGAGGAGCTTTTAGGAATGCAGGCTGTTAAGCTGAGACATGTACATCGGTGTAGGTGTGCGCCTCATAGACACGTACATTTGTTGATGTTTTCTTGGACCGCATGATCACAACTTAATACAAGAGCATTTTTCAATAAAGAAAGACCTTTACGTTTCATGTGAGTATAGTTCGTAATTAAAGACAAAAAAACATTTGAAACCTAGGTTTAAACCACACAAATAAAGTGTATCTAAAAAGAGACATTAACCAAGACTCACTGCATAATACTAAAAGTGACAAAGGTTGTACTGATTTGTTATTTTAATATGAAACGATTTCCATAATATTATATTATTTATAATGATATTCTATTCTAGAAACATCAAAACTTGAAACAATGATCATTTTTTTTTATTGAAAGTAGTAGCACCACTTGCTCAGAATTCATTTCAAATAAACAGAAGATTCTTCCCAAAAATGGACTGTGCTTAATACATGACTCCTTCATATAGGGCAAATGCGCCCCTGAAAATCTATTCACAAAAGTTTGTACAAGACAAAAACATGGGCTACTTGAAAAACATGGGCTAAGGCTAGGCAGAAGAAACACGGGGCATATAGGAGAAAAAATAATCACATTAGCCAGAGTTTAGCAAAGCAGAGTGGAGTTTGCATGAGTGATTGTTGTAGTGGACACTTACCCCGAGTGCATCATCATTTACATCCTAATGCCTCTAGCGTGTGACTAAGTAGATGCGTTTGCATTTATGTTTACGGGCATGTACAAGAATGTGTAAAAAATCTTCAGTGTCTGCACCTCCTCAACAGACAAACAGCCATCCCATAAATCTCAACTAATTTTAGCTCAGCGTCTGCCCACAGTTTGCATGTATGCATGAGCTTTGCTGGAAGTCTAGGCGACTTTACTCATAGGAATGTCAGGCTGCACATCAACCACTACAAAGCCATGGAAAACAAGTAAAAAAGGAAGAAAAAACAGAGATGGAAGGACAAAATATGTGCTTTTAGTCAGACAGCTGATGTCAAAACCTCATTTTGAAAGCTGGCCTCACCAAAACCACTGACAGCTTCTGATAGAACGGAACTAGAAGCGAACGGCCAAAAGGAGAACAGAAACGGCTTCACGATCTTAATGCTACCCATTTCTTTCTCTTTTGTTCAATTGTGTTGATGTTTTAAGTTTGTGTGTGGTCCGACCAAACAGAATGTCTAACTCCAAATAAGATGTGTAAGGGGATAGCGTTTTCTTTCCAGAAGGAACTTTGAAAAACAACAAAAAGAGAGAAAAAAACCTTTTTTCTCATTCCAGAGAGTGCTTAACCCATCTGGACTTGATTGAAAACAACCCCCTTTTTGAATCTGCAAAATCAAAGATAGATGCCCTTTAAGGCTGAATTAGGATCAGTTTACTTTTCTAACAAAAACCTGAACCATAGACCCAAACACAGCCACAACAGCTCTCGGATCAGCTCAAAAGGCTGACACTTTACCAGCACCCAGCTTTTATCTAAAACTTCATGACCCAAGTCCTCTGGGGTGAGATGAACCATGGGGAGACAGAGAAAGTGCTCCCATCCACTTCGCTTTCCCATAATCCTGCTCTCTTGTGTCGGCTTTCACACTATAATATCAAAGCACTCAAATGTTTTTCCTCAAGTTTGTCTCATTCTTGACTCACTGCTGTTTTGTCTTTCCTCCTGGAAGACCGTTAACATTCTGTAAATGTTTTCCTTGAAAGAAAATCTGGTGTAAATTCACCTAGCTATACTAATCTTAAATAAGTAAAGCAGGGTTGACAGATGCTGGAAATGCTGGAACACTCATATTCCGAGAACTAGGAAATATTGCCATGTGAACAGTATGGTCCCGATTTCTAAGGTTCTGATTTCTGCTGCTCTGTTGTTTTGAACTTGAACTGAAGGTGGAATAATTAAAATAAAAAAGTGATTTAGGATAGCACCCAATCAGCAATTATTTGATTCTTAAATGAAACAAGATATGCTTTTTTTTACATCTGTCGTAAGATCTTTTGTCTCAATGGCATCATCATAACAAATCTGAACTCTGTTTTAGCCAATTTGATTGTACTCACCAGCATAAAATGATAACAAGCTCCCTCACATTGTTATACAATAGAATTAAATTAGAATTGAACTGTGCTATGCGTGAATAGCCATTCATGTTTACATTCCATCTAGGTGCTTACTAAGTCTGAAGTAATGTACTGTAAGTAAAGAATGCACCAGTGAGGAAATTGATTTTCCTCTAACTTCTGGCCACCAGCACACAACGTCTGTTTCATTCTCTCATAGCACCGAGGAAGAGTGATTTCGCCAAAACAAGCAACAATGAAAGGGAAAACTCACTCAATGTTCCTGCCCAAACTTTTAAATACTACACCCTTCTTTTCCCTGTTTTGTCTCGGATTCACAAACATTTCATTGACATGCTCCGAATCGTGCCATGCCTAATGTGTTTTGATGAGTAGTTTTGCTCCAGTCCTGGCCAAAAGTAACAGCGGGTCAACATTCTTAGTTCTTGACATCAAAGATTCATACAGGGCACATAGTCTACATATGGATATGGGACCCAAACAGGAAAGAGAACCTTAGAATTCCAAGCAGGTCTGAAGACACATGAGGGGGAAAGGGGGGTTGAATTCCAAGATGTTTAAAGATAGCTCAGGATGTATGGGAATTGACTTAAAATTTCCAAGCCAATATATTGCCCTGTGGTGATCAGAGAGAATGAGCGTTCCACGCATCCTCTGTGACCAATCAGTAGGTCAATCTAGTGTCTGAACTCAGTGAGATGCAACAGTATGAATAGAATGGCTCTTAAAGAGGCTATTTTCATCTGCACAGCCTCTTCAGTTCTTAATCTGGCTCCACTGACTCTATCAAAAAGCTATTTGCTTCCGCACGATCAGTCAGGATGCAGTCCACAAAAAGTGATGCGTCCATAACTACCAGAGCAGAAAGAGAGAATCTCTCTACAGGGCAGCCATACATATCTGTTTGTTTTAATCCAGATTGAAATCAGATCATATTGCATGTCTAGCTCATGACTGTATCCAGTTATCAAATTTAAACGTGAGTAGTTATTTAAAATTTTACATGTAACTTTGTTGCAAATTCTCTTCATATTTTCACAGTCTGATTAAGTAATGAGTCAAAAATATAATGTTAAACATCACAGCTGATATTACTTCATGTTTATGCACCTTATGGGACATGGAGGGTTAAATTAAACACATTGCATTATGGGATATGATATTCTGCCCAGTGTAATCTGTTGTGTATTGTTCAAATTGACAAATCAATATTGCATGCTTTTTAATATTCAAAATATATTCTATGCATAGTGTGCAGAGTATGCATACTATATACTAGAAGGCATGGTAGTATGCGTCCCAATATTAAGTTGTTGATCTGATGTCACATACTGTATACTTGTAAGATGGGATAAAGCTCAGCTCCAATTAAATTTTAATCTAAAAACACAACCAATTAAGCACAGCACTAGTCAAGGGTCAAAGGTCTTCAGGGAACAAGAATCAAGCTATATTTTCTAATCATCTCGTTCACACTTCCCAAACAGAATCCAAACATTTTCCAGAAATCAGGAAGGATATGAGAGCAATCATGGGAATGTATTTGATTATCTGGTGCTAAAATAAAATGGAAAACAAATAATCGCCAGTTTTCTCGACTGCACATTCATCTCTGGTTTCTTTATTGCTGGTTTTTTATCACTTTATCTTCTGACCATCATGCCTGCATACCCACAATTCCACTGACAGGACGAAAGTCAAAGCATTGGAATGTAGTTGTTCTGCATGTGCTATTTTTATTCTGCTATTATGCTAACACTTCCACAGTCTGTGCCCACTGACTTAGCCATTAAAGGAAAAGCAAAATAGCTGTTTTGCACACAAACACACAGACGGGTCAGAATCCAACAATGTCTGCCAACTCTGTCAGACCATCACATGGAATTTGGCCAAATGGAAGCATACCGTTTCACGCTAATATAAATATTTCAATAGTTAAAGGAAAATAATGAGTTCTTTCACTATCAAAGCGCTCTGTTTGTTTGGAGTGTTGGGTAATTGTATAGCGAGCAGCACTGTGTTGATAATGATTTAGTACAAGGATTGACAGAATATTGGAAACAGTTTACCGCTCTTATAATTTATTATTGCACTGCAGGAATTAGGTTTTGTTCTACAACACACTGACTATTAAGCTATCAAAAGAAAAACAACAAAAAAATGGACGGTGAAGGTCTATGTTATATATATAACATAGAATTATGTTATAATATAATGTCTATATATATAACAGAATTATAATGTGACCATTTTTATTTCTTGCCAAGGCAATGTCCTAGTAACCATCCAGAAAACCCTAGCAACCCATCCAAAACCATGAGCTGTATAATAACACCCTAGCAACCCATCCAAAACCACTCATATGTGCTGCCTAGTAACACCCTACCAACCACAAACAACACAGTAGAAATGTTTGCACAAACAAACAACACCTAAATTATTTTCATAAAAGGTCACTAAAATGCTGTATAAAATTTTTGGGGGGACAACTGGATATATAAACTACATATTACCCTGAATGCATACAGTAAGAGCCGGCATGTGGCAAACAGGTGAAGAAATAGTGTTTAAAGGTTCAGTAAGGATACAATCTGAGATTTGAGTTATGAGCATCAGTCTAGGTTAATATCTGGGTAAGCACTGTGTCATATATTCACATGTAAAGGATCCATTTAGATTGTTCTAATGTTGATAGTATTAAGTATGACTTCAGTCTGTCGAGTGATTTGTCATTAGACATAGTGAGCCATAATGAGAGGTTTATGAAACAGCACTCAAATCAACAGGATAATGAAACGAACGATGCAAATAAAAAAACTTGTTTTCTGTTAAAAATAACTGCCATCAACTTTGGGCAAGGCCTGCGAATTTTATTAATAGATGACAGTAAACAAGAAAAGAGATAAGATTGTGTTGTCATGACAAAACTATGTGAGGTACTGATACACAGACACAATCAAAAATTAAAACATTGGGCCTAGCATTGCTGTAATACAAAGGTCTCCTACAGGTTCTTTGTCACGAAAGTTTGCACAATTTGGTCATCGAATATACACAGGTGCCCCCTATTGGCAGGCTAATGTTTATGCAGATCGGTCAGGGGACTTCTGATGAAACACAGAACCTGTAAGGTTCATTTCCAGCAAAATAAATGATTATGCAAACAGGAGTTTCAAGAGAAAAGTGCAGAGAACGAACTGTTTGTTTTGGTAAGTAATGAGCCGAGATGTTTTTGGAACGAGAGCAGTTTGCCACCTGGTTCTCCGTAATAAAGATTGTTTGTGTGGGGCGGAGAGAGAGAAAAGGTAAAATGGACAAGTGTATGTATGTCTGTGTGTGTGTGCATTATTCATAAATATGGATATTTGCATCCAAACAGCCAAGAAAAAAATTCCTTCCTGTTCCATGTGCTTCTTTCTTTTGAGCGGTTACTGAGAACTGTTGTTTGTGACGATGTGAGTTTGGACTTTGTCTGTTTGATCTATGTGTAATGGGTGCCATAAAGTTGAAGCAGTTACACATTTCTGTATAAATGAAAAACTTTGAGTGGCCACTGCGTACATCTTATGTGTAGGAGAAACATTTGACCTATTCCTCATTCCATCTCCCGTATCTTTAACACTTTATTATGGATGGCACAAATAATTGTGTGCTAAGGTCTGGACTAATATAAGCTTTAACTAACCAGGAACCAACTTGGTGCTAATCTACGACTAGAGTCATACTAACTACATAAAGACTTATGTGTGAAGAACAGAAACCTTAGTATATTTTAACATAGCTGTTAAATAGATGACAAAAAGTAGTTACAGTTATGGTTAGGATAGTTATATTAGTTCATGTATCAGTTCAGGCAGCAGTACATGATTTTTGGTCTAATTTTTGTGTGCCCCATATGTAAAGGTCACTGACTTGCATCCAACATAGTATAAAGGTAATCTGATGCATCATCAAACACACTTCCAAATCCAAATGCAAAGCTAATAGCAAATGTCTATAACATTGGTAAATTTTAATAGGCTGTAATCACTTCCAGATATGCAAATACACGAGCACATCTCACAAGGTGTGCCAGCCCTTTGCATTCAGCCAAAAAAAAGTTTGTGACCAAAGGTCTCCAACCGTGAACGCTACAGAAAGAATAAAATAAGGCACAAAACATTCCTAATGTGGAAGAGGTTGTGATGTCAGGAGAAACTCCCGACCACCCCCAGACCATGAAGCTCGACTGTGGAGAGAGTCAGCAGCACTAAAGTGTTCTGGCTGTAAATGTCCTATAACCATTACAAGGGGAACCATTGGAGGGTGACCAGTTTCCTATCAGGATATTCTGCTAAATTTTTACGATGCTCAAAAAAGCCACCAGCATGGATCCCACCCATCTACCTGTCTTCCAGCTCGCCCAAAAGGCCCTTTGGAACTTAAACCTGAAATCTGTATAAACTATTTTTATCCCCCCCCCTCTGCCACTCTGAGTCCGCCAGCTCTGTTTGAAACATAAAATTGCAGATTACTTGCAGAGATACATTTACATTACATTCATATTTATGCATTTGGCGGACGTTTTTATCCAAAGCCACTTACAGTGCATTCCAGCTATACATTTGATTAATATGTGTGTTCCTTGGGAATCGAACCCACAATTTTTACCAGCTGAGCAACAGGTTGAGATATAAATCAATATAATAAGCTTACTGTTGTGAAATGAGGTAAGGTAATGAGAGCGAGTTGAACATTGATCTGTTACGTACTTGCTCAATAACAGATCTGTGCTCATTTTTAACCATAAAAAGTTACATATTGCAGCTTTACGTGTAGAATGTAGGAAGATGAAAGGATCAAAATTGCCATGCTTCCAAAACAAACAGTCTTTCCATTAAAGAGCACTTAAAATATTTCAGAAAATTATGAGCAGGGCAGCTCTTCCATCCCAAAGCCTTATACGAGGGACTGATACCATCTGTATCCACGTCTCACAGGAGATTTCAAGGTCACATTGAGGGTGTTCCCTCATTAAAGTCAATGAAGGGCTTCATTCAGAGAGAGACCGAGCTCGGCTGAGCTTTAATTGGGTCTATGTTTAGGGTTAATGAAGTATGAGATTCAGTCCCTCCCCTATGCACAGGTCATGGTCAGAATGACGTCAAGAGGGCAGGTTGGATCAAATCTGAGCCTTGTTTGTGGGCCCTCATATAGGAACACACATTCTGGGGAAATACCAAAGCTAGTTTAGCTAGGACGTGGAACTACTGCGAATATAGTTTTGTGTTTTAATAATTCTGTGCTATAAAATAGGGCACATTTGAAGTGACTGTAAAATAGTTGATATATTAACATCACCTGTGTGATTTCAACAATGGCTTAAATATTTGAATATAAGAAAAATTATTTCTTGTCAATGTTTTATCAAACTGAATGAGCTATGCTATCCAAAAATACTTCACAGCTCTTACTGTACATCAACAATTTGTGTCCATTTATTTCTCCGAAGCAATTTTTGACAAAAAAAAAATCAAAAGTTGACACTTAAATAACTAACATCATCTAAATCAATCTCCTCTGGGATATCAGGTATGATATCATCACCACATAACTGCAGAAGACCACCAGCTCATGTCTTGCTGACCTGCAAAGACAACTAAACCAACTTTTATGACAAACAAAAGGATTACAAACACCACATTGACCATCCCAAAATCACTGCAGAACACTCGGTCTGGTCACCCCACCCACCCCATCTTAACCCTTAATTGTTTTTAGCAGCTCATTGGCATGTCAGGCATGTATCTGACCCCACCCACAGAGAGGAGAAAACAAGCCAGGGCAGGCAGGTGAAGATTTATCTCCCGAGCGTGAGAGGCACGCTTCTCACTTTCACTCCCACCTGCCGTCTCTCCGGCTGGTCAGACTGGGAAAATTCCCACGAGTGTGATAATATAGACGGTTTCAGGACAGATAAACTGCAGGTCTCTGAGTTTGTGCTTTTTAGCAGGTGCTCAGGTAACAGCTGAATGACATGAATAGCACGGATCTGCATGTGTGTGAGAGTGAACCTGAGTATGTGTTACTGAGAAGCACACAGCTAGAATAATGGGTGTAAACAGTCATGAGAGAGCACATTAGAAAGAGTCAGAGAAGTCTCTGGTTATCCACCTGCCACCCAGGTTTCAAATGTGAGGCCAGGAAAGTAAGTCAGTCCACAGGACTATGGAAACAAGAAGAGGCCAAAACAAGTAAAACTTCACCCTGAAATTATAGTTGTGTTCAAGTGGTTCAAGTCCATGCTCATCAAGGAGCAGCGGTGAGCACCTAGAAGACTGATGATAGTAATCATAATCCTCCTCAACTCCCAGCAGGACTTCAGGCAAATCACTTCAGGTCCACTTGCCCCAAGACATCTGTCTAAAAAAGTTTACCTGACATGAACAAATATCACGTACAGTATATACATAAAGACAGCAAAGCAATACTTTGAGATTCGAGCAGTCACTATATATTTGTAGCCCTTTATCTTCTTAACATGATTAATGATTATGTCATAATTGCGGTACTGTAACAGTTGCCTAAAGGTAATTATAAATAACAGAATATAAGAGATTATTGATCACCAGAGCCATTAAAGATTGTGAACCAAAGACTTCCTCATTTTTTCTCTTTCTGTCACTGTAATGATTCGTGTAAAATACCACCTTGTAAAGACAACTACACAACATTTATACAATTGAATTAAGTTATTGTAAATGTTCTTACGTCAGCCACAAATCACGAACATTAGAATAGTTTTTTTCTGATTTAAAAAAAATGTGTTTGAGGGAAAGGTTCTGATAAAGTTCAAAAGTTCAGAAATGGTGACACACACACGCATGCAGAGCTATGAATGATGAATGTGTCATTTCAGACTGTCTGAACTCCATGTGATAGTGTGAGTCTGTGTATGTTTGTTTGAGAAAGACAGTCAGAGTTGTCCTTTTAAGGTGAGCATCTCTTCATGGGTGGCAATCAGAGAACATTACGACAAGGGGAAGGACTGGAGAATGTTGGAAAGTCCAATATGGACTGAATTTAGTTCAAAGATGAGCAATGTCCACACGCTACACTGTCTGTCTCAACCATTTTTCAGTCTAGAGACTCACAGAACAACCATGTACGTTTACTGTATAAAGAAAAACCTCTCACGGCCACAGACTGTGCCTGACCGAGTTTGTTCAGGTGGCTCAAAGGCAGCTGCTCAGAGTGACTGATCGCTCGTACCAAACTAAGGCTTTAAAAGCACTGGAGGTCAAATGCAGCCATTATAACTCATCACTGCTCTGAAAACATATTCATTAATGCTCATCGTCTGGTCCCAGAACAGCGGAAACTAGTGTAACCGACAACTCGCTAATACATGTGTGAAAAGGCTGTGTCATAAAAACACTTCTCTCACTGGGGATAAGTTCACTTAAAAATAAGAAATTTGGCTTGAAGTTACTTGAGTGCCATGATAAAACAAAAAATAGTAGTCAACGTGTTTTGAGAAAAATATCATAATAGGCAAGAATAAAATCAAAGTTTAACAAAATAAAGTGTAAAAAGTATTTTAATAAAGTACAAATACAAAATAAAGTACAAGTTTAGTGTAGCAACATTTTGAGAATAAAATCTAAATTTCAGAACACTGTCACAGCATTATGAGAAATAAGTCATAATATTTTGAGAAGACAGAAAAAATGTGGAGAATTAAGTTTCAGCAAATGCAGCAGTGTGTTCAGAAACGAATACTGTAAAATGCTGTGAGTAAACAATGACATGTAGTTTAATTTTAGGTGAACTGTCCCTTTAAAATCACTGGAATTGAAGTCAGCTCAAGCTTTCATGCTCTCACGGACCGCTGTCGTCTTTGAGTCAAACCAATACCCACAATGCCGTGCGAGTTTGCACAGCAAAGACACAGCAGCTCTGCCAGACCCTCCGTCAGATCTCGAAACCATTCAAACTAAGCCTGCAAATCTCGACCCATTTATTACACAAGGCACATTCGGTTCAAAAGTACAGTGAGAGCCCTGACAATGAGGTTTCGGTGTCATTGAGTTTAAAAGTCACTGCATAGAGGTGCATCAATAGAGATCAGAACAGATCTGTTCATACTTGAGGTCAAACTAACATTCGAGTCTCGAGTGTGTGTGGGGACAACAACAGGGAAAGTTTTTTTGATATACTCGACTCCATCAAAGTAGGTCAGGCCAGGAAAGTCTTAAAGAAGTCAACAGTAGTTCACATGTGGCGACCTGGAAATGTATGAAAGTAATAAAGGCTGCAGGCTAATTAGATTTTACATAACGTGAATCTAATTTCAGCTCTGTGGAATCCCAGGCTCCAGATAAATGATGTTCAATGCAGTGAGTCAAATCTTGGGAATGTGCAGAACACAAAATATATACAGTGTGGAGTCCAACAGCCTAAGAAGCTAGCATAATAATTTGGGTGAAACATTTTAATTAAAAAATGTATATGCATTTTATAATTTCCCTTTAGTTAATGATAACATTCCCTCAAGCTTGTATAAATGTCCAAAAGTGTGATGATCCATGTTCTTCTAGCATGTTTGGAGAAATGACAAAAATGTCTTGCGTTTTTCAATAAAAGCAAGAAAATATGACCATTTGTGAAAAGAAATGAACATGAACATTTTTGGTGACACTCACATAATAACTCATATAAAAATGGATAAGGTCGTTATAATTTAGTGTGAAACCGCATGTAGTGTGAATCCAAATGAAAGTGTAGCCACACTTTTAGTTGACAGGTTTAATGGTGAGTGAAGGTTTTAATCAGCTTAGGTTAAAATCAGCGAAACCACTCAGGGCTGCTTTACGCAATCGCTAAAAACTCTCAAACTAATCAGGATCTGAGAGAAAACACCATTTTCAGAGTTTAGATTTGCCCTGTGAGTTTTAACTTGCGTAACACTGTTGCGTCAAAAACACAGAAACAGTGAGAAGTGTGAATGAGCAGAGTTAGAAAACAAAGAGGCAAGTAAATTACATTTTCTTTCCTGCAGGCAAAAGACTGTATGTTTGTGTGTGTAAACCAATCCATGACAAAAGAAACTGAGAGAAAGCGGAACTCCAGCAGCCTGAAGGGCCGTTGATGCACCTCTGTTTGTTCAGGAATTATCTCTTTTCTTAAGGCCGGAAAGATCAGGCCAGTAAAAGTAAATGTAGGCCTTTATACTGGGACTCGAAACAACATGCCCTGACAGTGATGGCGAGCTGGCTTACGTTATTCTGTCTTTTGTCTGGTTTAACATTCTTACAATGTCTCGTTCGCGTTGGATCCATTCGAGTGAATGGAGAGCAGAGATGACTGATGGGTCTGTGGCCACACCCACATCTAAAGGTTACCATTATGGTCTTCCAACAATATAACAGAGCCATGCAAAAAACTGACACCAAAAAGTAGGGCTGTTATTTTGACAAGTTAATTTTATACAGTTAATTATTAAAAATGTAAAAATGAATTGGATGCAAGAATGCTGTGAACTGTTAGCCAGCAGTTTCTATTATGTTAAAAGATACGAAACAACATATTGCCTTCTAAAGCTATTTTTTTCCCATATTTGTGCAACAATTCAATATCTTTGAATAAACTTTGAATAAATTGTTTTTCAGCAAATATTAATATATGTAATGAATGCATTGACATACGGTACAGTATCATGTACAGTATCATTTTACATTTTCACTGTGATACAGTGCGTTTCACATTTAAGAGCCTCTCTCTCTCTCTCTCTCTCTCTCTCTCTCTCTCTCTCTCTCTCTCTCTCTCTATACACACACAGACATAATAAAGCTCTCTTCTTACTTCCCTCCATTAACTCACTTTAGCCTCGTGTGTCTCACTCTGCCACAAGTAAAATCTCCATTCATCCGTGACCATCCAGGGCATGAGGCAGTGAAGACCACACGAGACAGACCTCCCAGGAAGCCACAGCAGCAGGAAAACCAGCCTCAGCTTCCCGCTCATCAGAGCTTCAGCAGAGCCAAAGTCTGGCTTTTCTATTCCAATCTGTTACTTATTATCTTTGTTCTAACCCGTGTATATTTGACATTGATAAACGGTATGCGAGGAATGATAGCATGTGATTGGTTAATATCATTTGGGCAAGCCAAGGAGATTTCTGGCGTTTTCTGGATTTCACAGCGTTCTTTATTGGCCCTTTAGTCTGTTATAGCTAATCATGACATTAACAAACAGAACTAAGACGCCGTACACAAAACACACATTCTTGAGTGCCTCTGCTTTGTTTTTAAATAGTTTTCCAATGTAAACATGCACAGCCATGCTGGTCTGCTGGTCTTAAACTTGATCTTGATTACTGGTTTTGGCCAGCTGGTTAAGCTGGTCGGGTTTACTAGTTTACTCATTTTTGTTTATTTAACACAAGAATGCATTCTGTGTGAATGATCCCTTAAACCTCTAGACATGTTGCTTTAAAAGGTCTTGGACACGTGGTCCAAGACCTCCATCTAATGTGGATTTACTTTAAAAGAATAATTTAAAAAACAATGCAAAATGTACCAATCTGCTTGTCCCTATAACTGACAGGCATGCAGCCTGGTGGAATTTCAACCCTATATGTAACAGGGCAGAATTTCAACCCTATATGTGAACAAAATCCTTCACTGGTTATGAATGAGGCTCGATCTGACAGACTCCTTATTGCAAGTTTGTGTGCGCGTGCGAGTGAGAAAGCAAGAGATGGTGAGACGGAGGTCTCTAGTGACTAATGGCTTTGTATGATTTGTTTAATCCATGGAATGCAAAACATTTTACAACTCATGGGCCACACACCAGCTCACTCACACACAGCTGGCACAAACTTTTAAACACAAGCCTGTTTTTTTCCCAGATCTCACATTCACGCTGTAAGATTACGTGCAAAATAAGATTTAATCACATCTACTGTATGATAACAGTTGAAAGATCACAATGAGACACTGGATGTGCTGTTTGGATGTGATATACCTTTTACAGAATGTGGTGGCTAAATTTCTCCGCTGTTTTTATTTTTATTATTAGAATATTCAATATGATTACAATAATACTGTTATGTTTAATAATAATTATTCAATAAATAATTCTTTGGGTATTATGCATTAAACAGAAAATATAATAACTAATGCACGGTGGAACAAGTTATCATTGGTGTGGACATTTATGGAACGTATGACTCTGTTCTGTTCAATTTAGGAAGAACCTGTACTTTTATACTGGACCAAAACCAGATTTCCACTTCCGAAATCCTAACCTAACATATGAGATACAGGAAACCAGATGTTAATGCAAAGTAAAAGAGGAACCAACCGGTGCTTTCAGTTTCCTTCAGAGGTGAGAGGGAAATCCTGTAGGGAGATCTCAGAAAGATGTTTGGCCTTCAGAGACAGCCCATCCTATGCTATAAACACACCCCAAGTCTGCACATGGACTGTATTACATCAGAACTATCACACACACATCTCAGTGTGGTGTGGGTCTGTGCCACACTAAATGACTCTGGACATAAAGGACACTGTCCAACAGAACCGGGAACGCACACAAGAGGCCAGTGTTCCCCCCTGATGACATCATCAACGTGTGACGCAAAATCCAGTGGAAGCGAAGTGTGGTCAGCTACAGGAAGTCAAAGGGCAACCACACTGTTAAAAGACTAAGTTCTCTCTGGGAGGACCTGGAAAGGCTATTGGCTGGCTTACAGGTGAACTTGAACCTGCGAGAACCTGCGTAATTATAGTTCTTGGCTGCCTGAACCTAAAATGTAACTTTTATTGTACTTTTTTAAATTATTACTTACAATGTATTGATTTTCTGTACAGCATTTGAAGCGCAATAATGAACCAAGTTTTCTACTGGTGAATTAGTTATGAGAATTAACCAAATAACCAGTGAAGTCTAAAATAACCTGTCACTGGGAACGTGTGAAAGTTAGTTTTGGGTGTCAGCTGCCAGATTTTCAGGTCATTGGAGATCATCTGATTATGGCATAAAGGATCGTTTCAGCTCTTATTTATCAACTATAACAACACATAGCGCCTCCAGTTAAACAGAATCGAATCGTCTAATCCTACAGTTTATCTTAACCTTAATCTTATTATCTTTCATTAGAAAGCTTTGTTTGTGCAAGTAGCTGGACAAGGCAGGTTACAAATGTAGGCTAAGACATTAATATGCGGGTGGAAATGTTTAATATTATCTGCTGAATCAGAGTGTTGTACAATACCAGCTGCACCTGTTTATATGAAAGACATCAGTCACTGTGGAGTGGGCAGCGCACAGACCAGGTGTACTGCCACAGGGCCCCGTTTCCATAGTAATGACAAACACAACCGAGAGTGATGAATAATGCAATAAATCAATGTTTCAATGACCCTTTTTAAAAGGACATATTCTGCTTTCCTGGCCCTACTTTCAAAAGAGTTTTTTTTGACACTACATTAATTTTTGTGTTAGCTATTAAACCCGTGGTGGGAGGGGCATAGTCAAATGTGGGCGGGGGCATTGTGTGAGTGGGGCCAATCAGATCGGAAAGCGCTGTCACTCAAAGGATTAGAAATTACACAGAACAACGAAGACAAATGCCTTTCACTACTGGCCAGAACAAAACAGGCTTACAGACGTCATTGCGAGACTGTGCACATTTAAAATGCTGACAAAAGGCGCAAAACTATCCTTTCATATCAGGATATGAAAGGATAATCATATAAATTCAAAAACTGTTCTTTTCTATTGCCTTTTCCTGACAATTTAATGGAATTCACCAATAAAAAGCTACTTCATCTCTCGCATTAACTCACATACCTGAGAGTGGAACAGAAACTGGGTAATAGCGCTGTGAAGGAGATTATTACCTGATCCATCAGAGCTGTTATCATCTTTAATGGATGCAGTTCCAGTCTCTGGTTACGTAAGTGCCCTCACTCTGGCCTTTCTCTGTCAGGACACAATGGTGGCAGCCGACAGTGGATTTCGGCTGCCAGACGGTGCCTGTAAAAGTCAAATTCAATTATTGCTGTTATTGCTAACAGCTTTAAACATGTGGATGTACTAAGGAGAACTTAATTGAGACAGCAATCAGTTACGTAAAAAATGGTAATCGGACATGTTTTAAACGGCTGAGAATCATTAAAGCAAATGGCTGGAGGCACAAGCCTGGCTTCTGGCTTCCATTAGCTGCGATCTGAGAGGAATGCAGGTTCTGATAGCATCTTAACCTAGGAGACAAAAGATAAGTGATGTAACATGAAGTTAAACTAAACTGACAAAAGTTGTTTTAGAGTCTGTACTGTCCATTCCATTAACAGATATATATTCCAGCTCAGTCTATTACATACTGGTCTCGCCCTCTCTGCTACCCACAATGCAACCGGTCATGCAGGAGCTAAGTAGCTTTGTGTGAGATACACAAACCGTTCTAAAATAAACTGAATTAAGAGAGTTATAGAGTACTATTATAAAGTACAGAAATAATTAGTTCGTTTGACAACCAGAAACCTCTTAAAACTTTTTCAGTTTAATAAATCAAAGGCTAATAAGAGTTCAGTTATGCAGGTGATGTAATCCTGTCAACTTTCTGAATGTGTTGCAATTTAGTTAAGCCCGGGACTGGGTGAGAATACTGTAAATGATTTTGAGAGGATCACCCCATAAGCCTGTTAGGTAAAGAAGTTGGGAAACCTGATTTGGACTGATAGACCTAATTTTCACAACTCAGTTTCAAGGTCCTCCTAACAAATGAAGCTAAGTGGAGTTGTAACTGCATGTGTGAATGAATGTTTCAATAAGTGAGTGGCAAAGTATGTGTCTGCTGGTCCAGCACTGAAAGGTGGTACTATTTCTAAGGACCCATAGACGGAATGACTTTGCTCCAATGGATTATCATTCACACATGTTCCCCATCTCAGCGAACCTCAATCGCTTTCCCAGGTCTGATGGGATTCAAGTGCTCCTCCATCCCATCTTCCACCCTGCTACCACAGAGATCTGCAAAGGTCCCAAGCCACCATAGATAATCAGGGCCCAGAATATATCTAGATATGACTCTGTGTGTATGATGAACACCCACAAAAAACAGGAGAAAGAAAAAATGACAGCAGGTTCCAACATGATGTGACCTCCATATGTATAATCAACCTCCACATGTTCTTTCATAGGCACCTGCTGATGGGAAAATTCACTCATCGCTGCATTACCACCTCACACACATATACACCGTCTCAATGTGGGACACCAGGTCTTCTGCTGTAATCTCTGCTGAACTTTGACCCCTGGGAGAAGCTCTCAACACCACAGGCAAGCCTGGTGTTGAAGACTCTCTCACGCACTCTGATTCACACAAGACACACACTCATTTGCCTGTTGAAGTCTAGATCCAGCTCCTGTCATCACTTACTAGAGGTGATTACACTTAATTAGATTTACTAAACACACTTAACAGCCAAATTATAACGTATAACAAAGTCCCTTTCACAAACTTGCTTAGTATTTTTAATGTAGGTAATAATATATAAGCACTCTGCAGTTTTTTTCCTAAGACGACACATTGGGTGGAGCTCTTAATGGGATAAAAGCTTTTAAGATCTTAACCCATATTTGCACAGATGTGGATTCAAATTGGCTTGGCATGAACATCAGGTTCAGAATAAAAACATCAGTTATTAAAACCTATTGCTATTTATAGCATCTGAACCCATTAATTCCGCCTTACCGCCTGTTGCAGAGAGGTTAAACTTATCCTGGATCTCTTTAACCTGATCCTTATTTCATACACAATCACAGAAGCCCAAGGGTGCGTTACAAAAGCCTCATTAGGCACAGGAAACGGGCCAGATTCTGGAGCTGAGACCCAGCTGTGGGGACCCATACAGCAAAACAGCAGCATCTGCTACAGAATCAGATATATCTGACCTGTTCTTAATTTCTGGTCTCATTGCCTATGCTGGTCTCCTAAACTGTGTTCCGGTCTCCTACCTTGTGTTCTGGTCTTGTAGCCTGTGTTCTGATTTCTAACAACCTTTAGTAATATATATGAAATATGAAACACAATATACAATAAAGACAATATATACAAATAATAAACCAGTATAAAACAACCTAGACCAGTTTACAAATGCATGTCTTCTTAGCAGGAATTGTTTAATAAGAATGACAAATGATTTATCATCTCAGATATAAAACAGAATTTAAAAAAAATTAAAGATAATCGCAAATGATCAGGTGATTAAGCAATTAACATGTTAGGTAGTTGCAGGGTAGTTCATTCTATTAGAGGATGAGAAACAAGGGGTTTCCATAGCGATGTGTGTATTTAAAAGGCATGCATGCATGTCCACCTCCATCAGCCCCATTAACTAAATTATGTTCACTAAATTGATGGATGTAACTGGTTTATTAACAAAACAGATGTATGATTCTCTCTTCATCTGCTCTCTTATTGCTCCTTTTCATCAAGCAGGTCACATTTGTAAAAAACGTGTTTGAAGAATGTGTAATTTTATTTTATTTTGAACCCCGTCCTCCACTTCCTAAGAAGAAAATAAGACGAAAACTCTGGGCTGAGAACTTGAGCTCAGTCAATCAAGAACAAACCACATGTGTTTGTATGTTTAGCGTGAGTGGCTCAAAAACCTCAATACATCTTAACAACCCATAATGAACAGTTTCCTGAAAATATCAGCAATGCAAAATGAACTCTGCAACCTGGTTTCCCAGCAACACTCGACGGCTTTCGACTGTATTGATACAGCAGGGAAAATAATGCTAAATGCAACTGATTGCAACTGATTTATTGCAACCAATAAAAACGCAAAATGAAGAAAATAAAGTGTTGCTTTAACTGGGCAAACAGAACAGTCTTGCTTGTCTGTCCTGGTGGCTACAGCAACATATTTGAAATAGGAGCGAATAACCCAGAAAACCAAATTTAACTCCTCTTGTCTATTTTTCGAGGACGGCATCGCTCTGGCTGTCTCTTGAGGACATCGGTGTGCTTCTATATGGGTTAGCGGACAGAAACAAATCACTCAAGGGCACCTCAAGAGACTGAGAATGGCCAATTAAAGTCTAAATCTGACGTATAGTGCTTCCGATCTCTCGCTAAAGCACTTGAGCCTCTCACCTCACTGAAGCATGCAGCCGCACAACATACTGTTCACAAAGACCCACAAGTTTGTAGAGTTCCTAGAAGACCATCTACTGATTCCATTAATCAAGGTCAGAAATTGAGACTGACTCTTGATATTTTGAAATGGCACTATAGCACCATCGTCTGGTGGAGTGATGTAATTGCACCAATTAATTAATTAATAAGTTATTTTATACTGGGTCATCCCCAAATTAACTAAACTATGCAAACAAATAACTGAGGCATGTAGCTGAAATGCAGTTCTGTCATTCACAGTGAAGGGTGTCAAATGTCGGAGAAACAAAATACCGAAAAGCACATGAGACTCATCTGTGTGAAATGTCACAGTTAATGTGTGTGAAAGCTCGTCAGGCATAGCCGAGGGTAAAGGTTACACTGCTTTCTGCTTATTTCCTAATAGCTTGTCCCCTGGTTGAGGACTGGGCCTGGCAGAGAGAACAAATAGACCCTCTGCCTCACAACTAACTAGTGCCAACCAGTTCTGTAACACAGTTAAAAGACAGAATAGGGATTTCCACAGAGAGTGGAAGAAAGGCAATTATTCTTTTCCCCAGCAAAGATAAGAAAGACAGATTTAGACACATTGGGGCACCAAGCATTTTTTTCTGCCTCAGATTAATCTCTCCTAACATTTTCAATTATTTTTCTTTACTCTTCTTTATAAAATTGAATTGCTGTTGAATATCCACCGTTCCTTTCTATTATTGCTATTTCTCCTTTGCATGACTGATATGTCACTTTATTTATTAATATTACATTCCACAATATTTTTGTTGTTTTTTACATTGCACAATTTTCTATTGTACACAAAGATGAAAAAAAGAAAAAAGAAAGAAAGAAAGGTATAGCAGATTAGTAAACACAACACCTAAACCTATAGGGAAATTGTAGCTCATTATGCAAAAAGGAGTGAATAATACTGCATTTGTTGGCTATGTGCCTCTTTTGTCCAATCAAAAGGGAGCCATTATTCTCAATTCTTGTCATATAAACCTGACAGGAAGACTTTGGTAGCAGTAATGACACACAGCACTGGAAACTAATGTTAGATTACAGCTGAGATTTGAGAAACAGAGACACAGCTCATTGTGTTCTAATAGGTCTTGCGTCTTGCATGAATCAGCCCATTATTAAAACTCACAGCCATTACCTGACAGAACAACACTTACAGGTGATGGAGAGCAGAGTTCAGTTTCATTCGCTTAGATTGTACTGAACTAATAACACATTTATGTGTGTGGGGGAGATATTGAGTTTAAAAAAATTAAGGAAGAACAGATACAAAAGTGAAAAATATATTTTAATGATAAGAACAATCGATGCACATTTCCCACCTGAATTATTGTTTTTATTACAGATGCTACTGAGTTTGCAAAATATGAAATAAGTGAATTAAATGCACAGCACAGAGTATATAATGTCTGGTAACTGTTACCAGAGATAAACACAAACTGTACAGAACGACCGACCCAAACAACTGTCACTCACACAATCTGTGTTTATTGAGAGGCGGCTATCTGTCATATTAAAACAGTAAATGAAAGCGTGTTTGAGATGAAAGAAAATATTCTAAAATATTTTAATTTAGGGACACATGTCGTGTGTAATTTACTTTAAAAGGAGCATCTGAAGAAATATGATTTTAGCATTGGTTGCTTAATTCCTGAGTACAGAACTGGCCATAAGCTTTGAAATTCCCCTGGTAATCAGTTTCTTCAGTCCAGGACTAAAAAGTGAAAACACTTTCCTTTAAATTTTTTGTAAGCGTATCTCAAACTACCTTCAAAATGAATTTTAAATTACATGGTGTGCTCTCAAAAGTTTCTTTAAAGCAGTGTTGTAATGGCTGCGCTTGTAATTTAAATGTAAGAACCTTTTCTAAGTTTGATTAGCATCACCAAATACAATTACAAAAATATATGTTTTTCATTGGTCGGATTAAAAGAAAGTCACACCCCAAACTCACGCCATTACAGAGTGTTTCCACTTTTTGAGGGAATCAATCTACAAATGTCTTTCTTATAGCTTTCTTTGCATATTAAGCAGAGAGAGGAAAAAGTGTTTAAACATCGAATTAAATAATTGAACACTTCCCCTTTAAGACTCAAAGCTATATACAGTAACTGGACATAACTGGAACAATCACACCTGATATTCTGCATTTGAACTGTTACTCCAGGGAGGCCTCGGGGGGCAAAATAATTGACCTAAAAAAAACATTTTACAGGAAACGGCTGCTGTTCTTTACAAGTTGCTGCTGGTGAGAGCTGTACCCGAGAACCACACTCTCTTTTTAGGACATCTTGTCTGTGATGTGTGACAGAGCCTTCACACTCTTCAGAGGTGTGTGGTGAGGGGTTAGATGTTATTCAGAAAACAGCCTTTGCTTTCAAAAATAGCTTGCTCTCGCTGGCCTCACCGAAATTGCCTACCCACCTTTAATATCCCCAGCCAGTCCCACCAGACTCACATACCTGTTCATCAACAAACAGGTACTGCAGGCTTGTAAGCTAATAAAGCAAAATTTAAATCAACCATTATTTACAGTAAGAACTGATCATTTACAGTAAAATTAAATGTACAGTTTCTACAGTAATTGAGTAAATATGGTAGGCTTTGAATTTTACTTTATAAAAAGAGAAAGTGTCATCCGAGGTAGTACATCTATGTGACAATGTCATGTGACATCATCCCTGTCCTACACGAATGGACCAATCAGTCAGCGCCTGCTGTGACATGACTCATTGACACTCATTCTCTTTTTTTGTCATGCTCCCTATTACTCTATTCATCTTTCTTCCTTTATCCCGAAATTGCATGTTCCGTCTTACATCAGGTAAAAGTGTGAGCGCTGGCCTACTTACAGTTCTCTCTAAAACACTTTGTGAACATCTTTAGAGTTGACAAAAACATCATGACTAAAAAGTAACATAAAATCCCCTTTTTTATTTAAAAACAACTTGACCTCTGGGGCACCCCATATTGCACACGTGAAGAAAGTGAGATTAAAAGAGACTATGAACCTCAGGGCGTCTCATATTTAGGGCCACCGAACACCCCATCCTGGAGATTTTGAGCATTTTCTGTTGAGGCTCTCTGATTGTCGTAACACTCGTGCGTCGATGTCCTGAGAAAACAGGTGCTGGTAGCAATTGCCCATAACAAACACACTGAAAGTGTTGCTAAGAAATGCAGTTATTTCTCGAACCTCTGACCTTGTTAGCAAAACCAACTCCAGTTCGGTCTCCAGAGAGTTAAATTGGATGATTGCCTCTCAAAGGATTCCATCATGTCCCGCTGAGCAAAGTTTCCGTCCTGCTAAGAATATCACACAGCACTTTAAGCCTGGAATCCCTCCGGACAGCCCTGCACATGAAAAATCGCAGTACACAATAAAACTAAGAAACACTCTCTCTATTTTAAAACCTCTTAAACCGCCTACATAGGCAGCAGTATTTTCAGACATAAAACGGTAGGTGTGCTACCAATGCAGAGGCCACTGAACTAGGCTGCCATACAATTTACCTTGTTAAGAAGGCAATCCCAGAATGTTTTGTGACAAACGTAAAAAAATCCAATGATTTTTGAAATATATTTCATTCAATATTGAAGAGTGTTAATAAAATTAATTTACATAAAAATATGTAATTAAGAATGAACTGTTTTACATTTTTTGTATTTATTTCCAGATCTGATTTCTGTTGGTTAACTAGTTTATTTTTAAATTATAACCTGCGGGTCTCATGATGTGGGAAATCAGGTACTTTGGCACTTTGGTGTTTGTATAAGAAAATATGCTTGGCTTACCTTTATCTGCGTGTTCAGCTCTTATCATCATTACTCTGTGGATGGAATAATGGGTTAATTGATGTAGTTATTTAAAGCTCATACACAATCCAGGCACAGCACACACAAACACTTAGACTTGTGCCTTTCTTAGCACTCTCTTTGGCACTCAGCAGTTTCCGCTTTCCCTGTGGAAAGATGTTTCTCCAATTAACACATCCCAGAGCCTCAAGATACACAAACTGGGTTCTAACTCACACCATATACCTAAACAGAATTCATTTCTTTCATTGAATCTTTTTTGCTCTGTGTCTTGACATGAGAGCAGAGAGAATTGAGGAAATTGGTTTCCACTGCATGAGAAATGAGAACCAAGTAAATGCTGGTTTTTCAGAAAAAACATTCAGTGACTCTCCAAGACCTGCTCGCACATATGAAAATTAATACTGTACACACACACACACATATATAAAACAGCAGGTTAAAAAATACAGCATAAAATATAATAAATACATGTATCAATACTAAACATAATAATAAGCCAATACATACAGAGACTTCTTGGTCTGTATCTCACCTTTGTGCACTGAAGGTATCTGGTTGGTGGCCACGTTACTGAGGTCTGCAGGTATGCCGACATAAACTCCACCATAGTTCCTTCTCTTCTCATCATCTACAGACAAATCTTGCCTGTGGGCCCAGAACCAGAACAGAACCAACAGATTATCCAATGGGCTGATGTAAGAGGCAAAAATACTACTTAATAAAGTTCATTACCTTTATCTGAAATGTTGATTTGAAAACAGTAACTTACTGTAATGTTTGGAAATTTCTAATTAATTTGAATAACTAACTATATTAAAGTGTTTGGTTATGAAGAGATCACCCCAGATTAATGGGTGGGAACGCTGACCCAGTAGGGCAACAATTTTTGGACTTGTTACTGTATCAACAATGTTGGCAAGCATCACATTATTATTCTTAAGAGATTGTGATGTATTGTATATCTACAACGATGGTGTGTTTTTGCAGTGAAAGAGATTTTTTTGGCAGTCAGGGCCTGATCTCTGGTGCGAGACTCTCTCCTGCTGAACGCTTGGTGTTTGTATGTGGGAGAATAATTCTAGGAACTGCTTGGAAAATGACAGGCGGTGTGTTCAAACTCCTTCTGTTTTTCCTCTGAAGTGAAAATGACGGGCAGGCAGATCCAAAAGCAAAAAAATACAGCGTGAATTGTCACTATCGTCCATATCTGTTTCATTCTCTCTCTCTCTCTGAAGTTCTAAAGCCTTTGAAAACAAACATTTTATAAAAAAAGATCTTCTTTCAGAAGAATCCACCATAAGTGTGAGACACTTTCCAAATCCTCATTTCAATACTTTTTGTGGGTTACAGTGGTGGCCACTAAATTGCTTATAAAAAGAGTGTAGAGTGTAATTTAGCCAACAACAAAAATACTACAGTATTTTGGCAGAAATGACAGTTACCATGGCAATGTTTTTGCAGCGTTCCACAAATACTCACACATCTTTGGTTGACTCAGCTGGTCCTACAGAAATAAACAAATACATAAAGGCATTTCACAACATGGTCTTGGATCTTAAACAGAACAGTTTATTTTTACAGCATTTATTACTGTTACATGCAATCGCAGATACAATTGTTCATTTGCATTCGTTCATTTTGCATTATCTAATGTTAGCATAAAACTTTTGATGTTAAAAATGTATCAGCAAATAACTTAATTAACATTAAGATTAATAAAAGCTGCAGAGGTATTGTTAATTATTAGTTTACGTAATAAGGGAGCTGGTATATAAGGATTTGCCATTCATCTGTATGGCGAGAGGTCCCTGGCTCTGTCATGCTCATGTGTGACCATGTGATGTCAGATGTCATCAAACACACACTATGCATGTAAATAATAATAGATTACTATAAATTATAACTCAATTAATGCAAAAAATGTAAATTTAATCCGATAGGCTGTATAAATATACAATCTTTCTGGCTAAAAGAACAAGAAAGAAATAACACAAAAAAATAACATCACAGATACACAGTACAGTCCCTGTGCCGTGTTCCTGCAGACGCAAGCCGGATTTGAAAAGCAGCTTTTCATTCATCCCAAATACTAAAAATGACACATTTAATCACAATTTCATCACATATTCAAAAATGCATTCAGAATTACAGTGTCTGCTGGCTAGACAAAAATCCTCATTAAACAGTTCACACTGATTCCTGCTCATGTCTGCTTTGGTTCATTTGTTTGTGCGTTTGTGTGTGCCCATGTGAGATGAGTCATACTAAAGCGCTGCTCAGATTGCAACCTAACTTGCCGATTTCGTGTGCAAAAATAACAGAGACAAAATGTACACATATCTTTATCCAGCCGAGAAATAAGGAATGCATGAGTATCACAAGGTTGTCTTATTTTAAAGGACCTTGTCTTAAAGGATACCCTAAGTAGTCTGCAAACCACACACACACACACACACACACTCCTCAGTGGTGCAAACAAACACCATTCATGAATATAATTTAGACTCATCCAGGCATGAAGAATCGAACACACACTTTAATGATTGGATGATTACTGTACTCCAACAGCCCCATAATTTCATAGAAAAAACTGTAGGAGCTCTCCAGAAAACAACTATTCTAAATGCTTTTGATGACAGGCTGGGATACATCCGATCTATACACATCACCAAGGGCTGGTTTGATAGACTCCTGTGGATCGATATGTGATGTAAGATGATTAAAGTGTGACTAATTCACTCCTGACAGACATTGGGATATTCCATTCACAAGATGAGCTGTTCGTGTCTAGCCGACAGCCAATCATTAGACAACTAAAAGTCTGACAGAGTTCACATAAACACACACACACCTAAACACAGACAAGTACGTATGCAGAACCCTAAACGTGAAGAAGAGCAGGAAAACACACTCACCTGTAGCAGTGGTAGCCGTCGAATTCCCACAGCCCATTTTCTGAACTTTGGAAAAGTGTATGACCGAGACAGGAAAAGATGGCAGGGGGCAGCAGATATTAGGAAAGGAGAGAGAGGATTAGTGAGGATGAGATGGAGGGATGAGTAAAGATGATGGAGCTGAACCCTGATGTTCGACTGTGAATGTGTCTGAGATGCAAGACTTCCCTGCACTTCCCTTGAGTCTGAGAGAGAGGGGGAGAAAGAGAGAGAGAGAAAGAGAGAGCTGAACGACAGGGAGAGAGAGAATGTAGGTGGTAAGAGGTTCTCCACCCTGGCTAGGTTGCCCAGGTAACAGAGATTGTTTGTATGCCTGTGCTGGGAGGAGGGCTAATAACAGCTTTGTTTTAGAAAGGCAAAGCTAATGAAATGAATAAAATTGCAAAGTGTGAAGCTCACAGTCCCTTCAGCTGCAGTAAACTTCCAAGGGGCTTCTAAAAGTGTTAAAATGTAATTATTAAAACAACAATTCAACAACTTTTGAGGGCTGCATGGGCTTCACGTTTTTCACTTTCATTGCTTTTTTACGAAACAAAATATATAACTGACATAACTACAAAAGTATCGTGGCAGAATGAAAGATGAATACATGTAGCTATTTAAGACAGATTGTTTATTAGAAACTGTGGACATTGCTCACACACACTGTAAATCTCTTGGTATCCATATTTTGTGTAATGGATGATAACTTCTGATTAAAAATCTATTCTATTACTTAAATGTGCCCCAAAAGTATGCAAACACATAAGCCACACTTAAGCATGTTTAATATACTTTGTATGTAGCATGTTATTACGTATATCATTTCTACAAAATATTACGCCAAGGGTACATTTACTTATTGAAATGCCTGTATAAATATTATATAAAATATGTACTAAAACTTTTAACTTACCTATTTTTTTGTGTGATGTTTACCCTATAGTAAGTGCATGTTTCTCATTAATATTATTCAATGATACTTGTATTTAAATGAGCAGTTAAAGTGACAGTACCCCAAAATAACTAAATCAGAGTACACTCTTGACCATCGCATTCAGATAAAACAACATTATCCAAATCTTCTTTTCTTCTGTATTTGGCCGGTAATAAGTCACTTGTTCTTTTCCCCTCACTGTGTGCCTCCACTTAAATGTACATCAAAACCTCCTGAGAACACTTAATGTGAAGAGTTATTAGACCAGTCTGTAATTCATTTAAAAGCCAGATTTTTTGCTTTAAAACTAATGTACTCTCCTCTTTGCCACTTCCTAATTTCACAGGAACTTAATTAAGATTGTTTTTCTCTTTGAAAAGCTTGTTCTGTATTAAACTCAGCTAGACCCGTTGTAGTGAATCATTTGGATAGCAGAGGGCAGTATGTTAATGAAATTACAAGTGTCTAGTAGTTTATGGGGTGGCAAATACACTTGGTTTGGAGAAATGAGGGGAAAACGTAACAAAACCTCTCCAGATAAAAAGAACAAACGACCAATTAGAAACAAACAAGCACCAATGTTCACTACTTAAAAATAAATGAAAGGGTGAGACAGGAGACTAGGAGAAGAGAAACAGGACTACACAATTCTCATTTAACTTGTCTCATTGATTCTTTACAGTCATTCCTCTTTGCACTTTTCCCATAAAGCAGATCCCAGTGAACAAACACCCTGGAAGACTTTAAACAGTAACAGTATCATTAAATTATAAAGCTCATTGGCTTGAGCATCATAAATCCATGTTTTTCATACTTGCACAAGTATTCTCTAATGTAATTAAAAGGTGGGTTGGTTTAGTTTCACCAACCCACCTAGGTTTATAAATGACTGTTGATCAGAACTAGAAAATTAACTTACCACAAGGCTAGTTTTACCGTTTCTCTGGTGCTATTCCTTAATGTTAAAAACTATAAAGTGCATGAACACAGTAATCTACTGTAAAAAAAACAGCATGCTTACCAGGGTGCTGACAGGCATCTTTTAATTTGGTAAAGCCCTGGAGGTATTTCTGATTTCAGACCAGGGCTTTAGCATATCCACATTCAACCAAACACAGGCTCTCAGAGGTAAAATAAACCCTGCTCAATCTACAGTAAATTAACAGTTAGTTGTTTGTGTTATTGTACAAAAACATCGAAACATAACTAAAGTCCCTATTTCAATTTTTAATGCAGACAGTCACCACACAACTTATTATTACTCAGATTCTTTAAGGCACTATGTGGTAAAGACAAAGAAGCTTTACAATAAGCCACTGACAGCTATACAGCCTGACAACACATTAACTGACGAGAGCGAGCGAGCAAGAGAGAGAGAGAGAGAGAGAGAGAGAGAGAGAGAGAGAGAGCAATATAAAATATTTGATCTTGGCAGTCTGGCTATATTTACAGTTCAGAGGCATTTCCTGCTGTGTCCATCATGCTCAGAATGGGCGGTGCCAGCCTCTGATTGGCTGCGATGACTGTCACATGCAATAGGTCTGCCGCCACAGGGAAAACAAGTCATACACACTATGAAGTATACAAACGAATGACAGTCCTCATTTTCATGTTGTCATTACAGTGTGGAGCATTTGGCACATTTGAGTCAGAACATACAGGCAGGAAAAACAGTACCATAAAAAGGAAAACAAATCTGTTGATGACAAGTTTACCATCGGCTGCCTTTTATAATATATTTTTAATTACACTTTAAGCTAATTTATTTGATATAAAGCTGGTTTATTATAACAACTTTAACACAAGAAATATGTGATTGTAGACAGCTGAGGGGAAAAAGAAAATGCTTTCAGCTTTGGTAAGCTCTACCCTAAAACCTCTGTATCCAATAGGCTCAATAGCATCAGGGTTTAACAGGTCGAAATAGTACCAATAAAATAAACCAATACTGATAATCAGTCTTACAGTATTGTGATATGACCAAACCATTTGTTGTTAAGGCGAAACATTTAATTACCACATTCAAATGGACTTTTCTACCATGATTCACAAACACCACAAACTTCCCTAAACTGATCAGTCATAAAATGATTTAAAATACTAAACCATAATTAATGTGTCATAAAACAATAAGGCAAGCTGTGTTACAGTGCACGTATAACTGTTGCATCAGACACCAAAGCAACGGGAGATAAAAAGTTTCCGTGGTCTTTGTTCTGAATGGATCAAATGTGCTCGCACTGTGTTTCTGAAACAAACAGTCTCGCTTGGCAATCACGGCCTGTCTGTCGCTCTGATACCTATAGTGACTAAATTAGAAACTGACTATGACATTTCATGAGATCACCAGTAAAAACACAATAAAAATACTCTCTGATGTCAGTATCACAGATGCGTTTATGAACTACTGATGGTACCACAACTGAACCTTGAGCTGATGACATCACAGACCCTACAGGATGTGACATCAGAGCATAGAAAATGAAAGTGGCAATTAAAAATACACAGGAAATCAAAACGGTACACAGGAACAATAATTGATTTTTTTTGTTTTGAAGCCTCTCGCAGCATTTTGTGCAAAAATATATTTACATATAATACTATTTTATTTCATCTACACAGGAAGAATATAATGAACATCTGATTATTGACAGAGCAGGAAAAAAAAATAAATTTTTGTGCAGTTGGTCATCCGAGAAGTACCATAGCGACATTTCAATCTTCTCTACTCCAAGTTTGGGAAGGACTTCTGTTCTTGGAGTTTGTATTGGTCTCTCTGAATAACCAAGAACAAAACTGAAAGCCACACAGAAGAGAAAGATCAGGGATCTCCTCGCTTCATTTAAAGGAGGCTTCATCTTTCCAAAGTCCTCCAGAAGGGTTCTTCTTATTGTAGCCCTCTAAACTGAGCCGTGTCCTGGATTTACTGGCACATCCACCTTGCTCCTCTCCAGTGAATCCGTTACTAAAGATCTGTCACTTTATTCTCCAATGCAGCGGCGATCTGCTGGAGTCTGAGGGTGAGCTGTTTGCTCTGGGCGGCAGGGTCTTCCTCCAGCGATGAGATGATCTGCAGAGTGAGAAGACGCAAGACTGATTTTTGAATTCAACATCATTGACAACTATCAATATAATGAAGGTGTAACTGGCACTTACCCCATCATAGTACTTGCTGGCATATTGGTATAGCTGGTGCAATGCAACCTGGGTATTCAACTTATCTGTGTGAGACTGGAAGTATAAAGCACCAATCATTCATTCAGGAACACCCATTAAAACTAGATTATTACATCAAAAGAAAATGCTAAACTCTCCCAACACAAGATGTTAGCGTGTTGCATGTGGCAGCAAAGGTCTTCTGAGTGGTTGTTAGCACATTGCAAGGCGATGTAGAGAGTTGATTATTCTTAAAAAATATTTTTAATAGCATTTTTACAAATGAGGATGTCCCCAAAAAGGGGATTGTGCTCACTTCTGGGTACAAATTTTGGTAACACACACACAGTACTTACACGGGAAATCTCCGCAAGGTGTGTGTTCATGTCTTGATCACTCACAGGAACCATCTGACGGATGCCTTTGTAATAACTGAAGAGAGGAGAGCAGGAAGAGAACATTACTGGTTACTTCTGCTGTGGTCAGACGCTCACATCAATCAGAAGAACAGATCAGAAGAAACACCTACTCATCAACCATCTTCTTGTAGGTGGAGATCTCTTTTGCATAAAGCAGCTTGTTGCTCGGGGAATCCTGTGAAGATGTTGAGAGAAAGGGAACATAAGATAGCAAGCCAAGATAAAACTGATGAATTGATCAACACTTGCAGTGTTGACGCTCACCCGGGTCAGTTTGTGGTCAGTCTTGGTGCAGGCGTCCATGAAGGTCTGAGCGATGACGGACAGCGAGGCGTCCACCACCTCCGTCACGTGAACGTCGAAGATGAAGTGAGGGTTCTTCAGGATATTCACCCAGTACCGCAAAGGCAGACTGAGGAACCACACACACATATACTCACTTTAGCGGTGGATGAATTCCTACTAAATGATACAAATAATCTAACAATGATAAACACTAACTAGACTGGTGTCTAGTTTTGCACTTATGAGTGGTTACCAGGGTATTTCTATGTGGCTGTTAAAGTATTTGTTGTGATTTGTACCACATTACTTTACAATGTGGTACACATTATGGTTTACAAATCGTTACCAGGTGGTTGCTAGGGTGTTTTGGGTTGTTGCTACATGGTTTAATTACTGGCCCCCATCAAATAAACACACCACCTAAATCAATGAATGAAACACCCAGAAACAGTCCTCCAAGAGTAAGGGGTGAGATTTTAATGAAACGCCCCAGTGCCCCTTATGGGGACGCTAATGCATACTGAGTCGATATCCAAAGTCCCGAGGCCGTGACTTCATAACAAATCTTCAGAGCAAATCTTCATAACAAATCAAAACCAGACTCAACAAAGCCTAAATAATTTTATCTGCTAAGTTAAACAGGGTTCAGATCATTTCCTCTTCGAGTTTTCAAATGTCCGCAGGTCTTAATGGTTTATTCTGTAAGTGAATGAGTGGCAGATGGAACAGGTGTATCTGAAGAGTTTTGTTTTGGTTGGGATACCAGGCTTTAAAGAAACTGTTCCCCCCCAGATTTCAATTCTGTCATTGCTGACCCTCATGTTAATTGCAACTTGCATGTCTTTTATAAAATAAAACTTTAATCCTTTAAAAAAATTAATCCTTTTGACACCTAATATATATATTCACCCTTTTAAAAAAGGTGTAACTGTATGAGACTGTTTTATACCTGTTGGTCTTCCATATATGGATGATCTCATCATCAACATTGTCATGTTTTTGAGCTTGTTCGTCCAGGAAGTCGAAGAAATATTTCACGGCAGGAGGAACAACATTCCCAGAACACAACACGCTTTGGAAAAAATCATCTACAAACTGCTGCAGTGTACCCTGTAACAAACAACATTATATCACAATTCAACTCAAATTCAAAACATTTTTAAACATGGAGAATCATGTACCGGGTGGAGTAACAAGTCCAAAACAGCCCATTTTCACAAACAGATTCTCTTGAAACCATATTAAACAATCAGTGAAATGAAACAAACGAAACAAATTTAAAATACCTTCATGGAGAGGAGTCTGGTGAGGTAGATTTCAGTGATGGCTTTAGTGGTCGCCTTATCTTTCATACTTCCTCTTTTTGATTTGACTTCGTCCAGTTCATCTGCGGGTCTCACCAGGTGAAACACTTTATCATCCTCCAGCAAAGCATTTCCTGTTGAACACAAAACAAGTACATCTGAAGGACCGCTTGTTTGTGCAGTTCAGCGAGAGCTTATTTTTAGACTGGCTTGATTGAGCCATTTGTTCAGTTCGGCTCTGGTTCTCTATCATTTATTGCATTAGCACATTTCCACCTGCGTTTTATTCATTCGGTGTTGCTCTGTCATCAAGAAATGTCACTATGTTTGTACTATTAAGAAGAGAAATGTCTCAGTCTCATTAGAAATGAAATTGGATCATTTGTTAACGTTTCTAAGACGTTTTTATAATTGAACATTACTAACTTTCTTCATGGTTGTCTTGGTTCTGGTCGAAAGACTGCTGAGTGTGCAGAACTCTGGACAAGACCAGCGTAGCGCCGTCTCTGACCTAACACACACACACACAATCATTAATTTAGTTTGATGTTACTTGTGGCACAAGAATTACCCTCTTCTAAAAGGAGATTGTCAGATTGTCTTATATATTTAACCCAGTAAAATGTGCCTTTGTACACAAAACTAATCAGTGAGACACATAACATGGCAGTATCAGTATATAGACAAGTGTGTCAGTATATACATACACACATATAGACACACACAGCAAACACTTACATTGTAATGAGCCAGCGTGTTGATGCGTTTCCACCTCCCCTCCATCTGTGATGTCAAATCCAGATCTGACAAAATCTGCCCTGTGGAGCCGGGGCGCCACTCTGTGGCGAGAAAAGAAAGTACGCTTTACACAACAGTCTGTAAAAAATGCAACACTGCACATTATGCTTGACAAGCCGGGATGAAAAGTCACTGGCTGCGTTTTCTCTCCAGTTCTTTAACCAGATTTATCTGTCTGATGGATGACGAGAAATCGGCCTGAACAATTCAGCACATTTGCAAGAACAACTCATTAAGAAGAGCAGATGAGCAGGCCAACACCATCAGAATCCCACCATTAATCAAATCACTATCTGCTCTGAGCTCACATAAAAGCCCGTCTCCTCCAATTCACGTACAAGCAGCCCGTTGTTTATATAAAAAGCTATTTACGCATGTTGCTTTAAATAAAGTTGGAGACTTTATCTTTTGAAAACTTTACTGATGGTAATAAATCATTAGCGCCAGAGAGACTTTTCGCTGATTTTAAGGGAAAATACAATACGTTCAAACATAATAACGTGTTAAAATGACCAAAGAGTACTGAGATAAATACAAAATGAAATGGGCAGAAAACATTCACAAAGCAAAGTGCTTGTAAGTTCTGAGTGGTGTGGAAATTCAAATAAACGCAGTTGTGTATGGAGATGTGGTCTAACCCAGGGCGACGCTGTCCACCGTGGGTCTCTGGGAATAGGGCAGGTTCCTGTACACCTGCTCGATGATCTTCTCCTTCACCTGGGAGATGGTATCACAGTTCAGCACTTTGACGTGGGTCACGTCCGGACCCTCGCCAAGAACCAGCACCTGTAGGGTCTAAAAAGTTGAAACTGTCTTTATACTGGTACCACTGGATGTATACAGCTCATTTCATCAAATACACAAGTCCCTATAGTATAATGTAAATCTATAGGATTCGCTTGCTTGTTTTTTCATCTGACAGGCAAAAATTCAATTGTTTAGAACCTGCATGGTGATTCGTGCCTCAGCAAGTGCTGCTAATTATAAGTCAATTATTACAATATGCAGTAAGAGACTTGCCAACAAGACTTCTGTATGTTTTCTGAGATGTCATGAATTGTAATGTCGAGCCGTTTCCTGCAGCAAATACTGGCTCTCCTGTCCCTGAGGACCAGCGTTACAATGTAGAATGAGATTATAGACTCACTGCTGGCCAGTGAAATCATGTTAGGATGACTTTGACACAGTCTAAGCCTTCCTGAATCTCTCTCACAAAAAGCTCTGCTCAATCTACATTAATGAGGGTTCTGTTGAAGTAGTCCCTCATCGACCATTTCTGCTAAAATACTGCTGTAAGACACTCTTCACACTTGTAAACGTACGCCACACTCGCCAGAAACATCAACCTGCTAAAACATCTTCCATTAAACCAGGTTTATATTTGCCTATGCAAAAAAGTTTTGTTTTCTTTCACCCAGTTTCTTAAGTCATCACCCTGAGATGCATTTTAAACCGTATTGGAGGAGTTCCCATCTATTCTAGGCTCTGACTGGCTGTTTTGTTTTTTCAATATTTGGCCCAAACCATCTATTTTAAAACCTTAAATAAAATTGTAATTTTCTAATGACAGAACCTAATATGATGGCACAATTATATTTTGGTCTATAAAAGCCATTTTAAACTTTTGAGCAAACCGTTAAGATCATGAGAAACATTTTAGTGAAGTGTTTTGAACTTTTGAACTGTACTGTAATTGCCATAATTGACACCTACCAAGACACTGTACTCCACATCATCTCCCAGAAGTCCTGTGTCATTCAGAGTGTACTTCGCTTTCTTCATCTTGGCATCCACAGGTCCTTTCTCCACCTGGTGTTTAATGGCTTTAAAAAGCTTGTAGAGCGGCTCACATGCTGAGTCCTGGAGGAAGACACATTAGTCAGCCTTCGTGATGAGAAACCGTTTCAGAGAGTTTATTAAGACTGAAATAGCCGGGTTTACCTTCAGGAACTGGTAGAGACATATGGACATCCAGTTACACAACATTCTCTCCACAACAGTCTCAGACCTAAATGTGACCAACAGAAGGAGAAAAACGCAATGACATTAGTGCCAGCAAACCTCTCCAAAACACAGAATATTTGTTATATTCAGAAAAATACAATCTATCATCTAAAATACAAATATTGCAAATGTTCTTTTTTGATGAATGAATTTTAAAGAATATTTAAGTGATCTATGACTACACTAGGATTTTTTTTAACACTTAGTAAGTGATGATTTATGTGATTATTAATGATTTATGTTGGAGCTGAGAATAATGAAAATAATGTACATTCACTAATGACGCTTTCAGTGACGTGTTTTCCAGACCCAGAAATCATAATTTTAGAAATCATAATCTAATGATTGTGCGAATCCTGGATTCAACATGCCAAGCTCACACCTTATGCCAGAATATACAGTAGACCGGAAATAGCTATATTGTATATGTTGTTGGTGGTAGATCTATAGCTCAGTGTTCTTGTAGCTCAACTAATAGATCATGGTGCTAGCGATGCCAAAGTAATGGGTTAAATTCCCAAGGAATGCACATACTGATAAAATGTAGAGCTTGAATGCACAAGTTTAAAATAAAATGTAAAGTATGTTCTACTTCAGACCTGCGAAGCATAAGCTTGGGGTTCTTGCTGTGGACGTATTCCTCCATGAGCTCCAGCAGGAGGGTTCTCATGATGTCTGTGTAGTACTCCAATTTCCCATGCAGAGCCACCATCAAGAGTGAGGCAAAGTAAACCTTATTTCTGGCGTTAAACTCCTGCCTTTCCTCCAGGGTATGAATGAACTATAGCACACAGACATCAGTACATAAGTCACCTCATAAATCACATCCAGTTGTGTGAAACTTGTCACTGGAGCAGAACCACAGAAAGCTTTTCAAAACCTGACTTTAAAGTCATGTTTCTGGAGGGCAGATGCTTGAAGTTACGCCCATGAGGAAGAACAAACAAACAGACGGTCATACAAAGCTCCAGACTGTGCCATAAGAAATTTCTCTCTGATTTTTGGTGGTTACAAGGAGTAAATACAGATGAATTTTGTAAAACAAGTTTGTGGTGTAGAACAAGGCCCTTACATTGATGAGGAAGGTTTTGCTGTTGAGGAGGTTGGAGAACTGGTTGAGGGCCTGGTCTACAATGGCCCTGCGGGATTCTGGGATATCCAGCTTCCCGGTGATCATGACATCATTGGCTCCGTCTTTGGAGGGCAGGAAGAAAACGCGATCTGTGTAGTTCTTGTAGTCCAGGAATGGAATCCGAGCTTCACTCAGATCACTCGTGTGATCCTCCATCTCTATCATAAGATCTGAGAAACACAGAGAACCGTCAACAATTGTCTCTATTACTCTGTAGATCTGACCACTGTTGTAACGTGAACTGCTTTCTCTTCTTTGCAAAGCTGAAGCTTTTAGAATAACAAAGAATTTTTTTATTACTTTTACACTGTTCTTCTCCTCATCTTCACCACAAGTATTTCAAGATTTTGATCACCTGTAAATTCTTTTTTACAACGATCACGGACGCTCTCCTCTAGATTGGCCAGCTGATTCTTGATCTTCTCATAATCTCTCTCTGCCTGTTGGCTTTTTCTCCTGCACACACACAAACACAAAAACGGGCACAAATCAGAAGATTATCCAAAATAAACATTTAAATAAACAACAAGAAACCAAACACACTGGAAGAACTTCAGATGTTTTCAGAGTAAGCTATATATATAGCTGCTTGGTATTGTTATGGGAAAATACTGCAGTATAAATATTACAGCAGATTATCTACTGGTTGACACACCTCTGACTGCAGTGCCACGTGCACTACCCACCAGGCCATGCCCTACAGCTATGACATCATTGTGGTGTTTTGTTACCTGTAGCAGTATATTGACACGACAATGAAGAGGACCATGGGAATGATGACAGCTGGAATAATGATGTACAGCGGAACCTCATACTTCCTCTCAAAGTGCACAGAACCGACGTTCCACTCTCCGTGTCCAAACTTTATCTGCGAAAGACACATTGAGCGCAGGGTGAGATTTCTGGAATGAAACAAACTGAAGCCTGTGGAAAACAGTGGAGATTATGTAAATGTCACTCTCTAACCAGAAGCTCCATGGCCTCTGAGCTGGTGTCTCGACGATGACGCCTGGAAGTGGATTTGGGGGGGCTGGAGGGAGCAACCAGAAACATTATATCATCCTCCAGGATTGTTACCGTGCAAAGCTCGTCGCCCACAAACGCCTGGGCCTCTTTAGCAGTCATGGCTTTGGCGAAACCTCGACCCTGCAACAGGAAAGCAGTCTGAATCAGTTCTTTTGGTGGCCATCTTGAAAACCTCCTAAGTCAGCTATTTTCAATGTAGGTACTGCAGAAATCAAGTACTTTAACTTTCAACTTAAATGACCAAAATCTGTTTGACAAGATTGTTTAAACAAATTTTAAATCAGCCAAAAAAAATCAGACAATAACGCTATAATACATTGTGCTTCTTTAGCTCAAATCGAGAAAAAAAGTAAATTTTTCATACGTATGTGGTCTAGTGTAAATAAACGTTAAAACCTGATTGGCTCTTTAAACAGAAGGTTTCACCTGGAAGGTCTATTTATTCTTCTATTAGTTGTCGATTTAAGGATAAACTGACACAGTAGTAGTAATATTTACATTAACATTAATGATGCTGTTTTCTGTGATGGCTTTATCTGTCAAGGTAATGAAGGTGGGGTCAGGGTGGTAAACGAAGTCAGCCAAGGTTTCCACCAGGTTGTCCAGCTTGATGAGTGTTTTCAAGGGCTGGTCCTTGTACGTCTCGTTCACAATCGGGGACAGGAACTCCAGCACGGTGTCATTCTTGCTTCTGACCTCCTGAACAAACTGTGGGATTCAAAATGAGCCAGTTTAGCTCCTCGTAATGCACATTTTAGAAGTCTGAGCACACATCACGAAATGCATATGATGACATGATCTGAGTGATAAGTGCGGCTTATAAACCATGAAAGAAGTTTGAGGAAATGTTCTGAGCAACGGATTCAGACTTGGATAAAAATTGGATAAAAAAATGTTTTATTCACTGATAACTTGAAGAAAATATGCTTCAAGGTGAAAAGGACAGTCTATTGAAAGTCATTTGTAGGTTGACTTTGTCACCTGTCGGCGGGACTATCTATTTCCTGACCAATGAAAACTAAGGAGGATGTTTAGGAAACCTTTTTGGAGTCCATCATTATTTTCAGTGAAAATGATCATCCTTGGTGTAAATATCTGAAATATCATCCTTTTTTACTCAAAACTTTAGAAGACTTGAAACCCAATGCATATGTGGTATCTACTGCTGCCTGGTCTCTGATGATCAAACCCATCACACAGAATAGAGACGTTTAGAGATACTATGAAACACCTTCTTTAGTGTTCTTAACAGTCATTTTTAACCAGCGTTTTATTTTTTGTGTATTTTTTGCAAACTAGCAAATAGAGAATACCACTAATCTGACCACAGATCATTGTAAAAGAGCATCAAGCACAACTAGCATGCAGATGAAACACACCTCCACGTTGCTGGATTTGAGACTGAACTCGTCAGAAGAGGGCAGCACTAGCATGGTGGCTCTCTGGACCTGATCAAATCCTGAACCCATCACCAAGATCGTACGGCCTCCACTGAGAACACACATGTGGACACATAATAGTTACACACGTGGTCATTATATTGTGTCCTATACATTCAGTTTAGAAGAGTGGACACACCAAACAAAGCTAGAGCGTGGAGCATAATCAGAAATTTTGGGATTGGCTGAGTATTCAAATCCGCTTGTGACTTCTTTGTCGGTATTTCTGCCGTATTTCACACCAACGAGCAACTTATCAGACGGGATCTTTTGTCCTTTATATGGGCCTGTCATACAGGTGATCTGCTGGCCGAACGTCACCCTGTATGTTTCAAAACACAAAGAACAAAATCAGGAATACTCAGACACCAATCATCTGCAGTATTGCTTTTGAAAATGTGACTCAAGCTTGCTCCTCACACTTCGCAGGACACTCCTCCGATAGAGATGCTGATGTCATCTTTACTAGCTGTGTTGAGGTGTTCTCCAGTGATGGTGATGAGGGTTCCTCCAGCCGCAGGACCTTTAGAGGGGGTCACAGCCTTGGGAACAGGGTCCTGATGACACAACAAACACCTCTGTCAACATTTACTTTTTGCCTCATTTAAAGCTCAGCTTCTAAGTCATGTTTTCATTCAGTTTCATTTAATACGATCTATAAATCTAGTATTGACATGTTTGTGCTGAGAGACAGAAAAGACCTGACCTGCCTAACCAAGCAGTATGTAGCCCAAAATTCTCCACTATTTTTTTTTGCTTTTTTTTTGGGTGCGTACAGATAAAAATACTTCAGCGTAATTCTTTTACACTACAGTACTGAAATGTTTTCTGTGAGGACCAGCAGGGAAATTAAATTTCTCATACGAACTTTACATTCCTCTAATGGTATGTTAGTGAAAGCTCATTAAAACTAATGCTAAGTAAGCAATCCCTCCTTGTGTTAAACTGAGGACAACTACAGTAAATGGTTAGATGGTAAAGTAGTTACCCTGTACGTGAACATCACACTCGACTGCCCTGTTCTTTCTCCTTCTACCTCCACTTTCACTGGACCAACTGTGCTGTGCTCGTCCACATGGGTTGAGGGGGGGAAAGCTCCGATCTCACACACAACACTGAACACACGTGAAGAAGATAAAGAGAAGAATAAAAAACACCAAGCGCTTTTCTTTAATAAACATGGATTACACATACCCTATGCCGCATACACAATGTTACAGCTCAATAGACTGTATATGTTGTGATAATGTATTTACCTGGTAGACACTGAGTATTTCTCAGGCTGGTGTATACATTGCACTCCTGCCACTGTAATGCTTTTAATATCCTCTTGCTTGATGCCCAAGTTGGAACCCTTTATGGTGACTGAGATCTGCCCATTCATCGGTCCGTACCGCGGAACAATCTAGAATGAAATCAGAGCAGCACAGGTAAAGTTCATAAGATGACCTGTCAATAGCAAAATGTTTACTTTATTACAGCGTCTGTATTGCTGTATTTTAAAAACACTTTTACACTAATTGACTACTTTAAATTGATTACTTTACACTACATTGATTACCTGAATACTTCAAGTAATCAATACTTCAGGTAATCAATCACTGACTACTTGACTACACTACATTGATTACTCTACACTACACTGACTAACTGAATACTTACATTGACTACTTGACAATATTCACAAACAACTGCAACTGGTGGATTCTGAGGCATTCGTACCATTAGTACTTATTCTCACCGGGCTGGCAAGAATGAATTAGTGAAGAGTTCTGCAAACTTTTTGACCTTATTACTAAAATGGCCATTATTACAACAATTCACTTTGAAACTAGAAACAAATCGATTCTGTGGTTGTGAAACAGATTCATCAAGTTTCCTCTAATCTTTCTCTTTAATGAGACACTTGAGCTTGTTTGACTTAAGTTGTGAAAACTTAATCATGGAGAAACTTTCAAGATGAATATGGAGAGTGCAGCTTGATTTTCACGAACAGCAGCATGCCATCCATACAAATTACACTGAACACATTAACTTAAAAAAGCGCAATTCGTTATTTTAAAGTAAACTAAAATAAACTAAATATTTAATAAACTAATATTAATAATGTTTAAAGGCTAGTGTTATTACCATGGAAGATTTCTGTTTTTTTCCTTAATTTATTTTAGAGTTTTAACAGAATTGAAATTGTTACCCGTTTAAGTGTTTTCTGGGGTAAACTAACCCACTGAATCACTTACCTAGTCCATAAACTTGGCAGTTAACTGCTGGAGTTAAGACGGTTGCTTGGGAACAAAATCATTTGCCATATGACAAATAATAAACACTATCAGACCGAAGCAGCCTGATCATTAGAGTCACAGATGGATTCAAGATATACTAGCGTGAGAGAGAAAATGTTTTAAATTTCTAGTTTGTGACTATCATCAGAGAATGCATCTATACTTTATTCAGCCTTGAAAAATTGGGACGAGGAAACGAAATACTGTTTTTGGATGAAGGGAGGGTAAAAATATGAACTGCATTTGAACCGAGAGCGGAAAATTATGCACATAATTCCAAGATTTGTCACTGGAGACGTCGTACAGATGAGATGCTCTTGAACACATTTCATCTTTAGCTTCATTATCTTGCAATTTTATGAATTGTATGTATTTCAAATGTACATGTAAACATGAGTGAGTGTGAAGGGAGGACTAATAGTGATGAGAAAGTCTGTGATGGTCCTTACATCAGTGATTATTGGGGCAGGACATTGCTCAAGCTCCTGGTGGCACAGATCTTTATAGATGCAGGATTTTGTGGTATCACACCACACACAGTCGTACTTCTGATCAGAGTTCTTACACAGACTGCAGTCCTCACGTCGTACTGAACAATTGTACAGCACCACTGGGTACATAAAAATGAAAAACAATTACAATTCTGAAATAGATTTAATCATATCAAGTATATATTATATAAAATATATATCATGATGTTTATAATTAAAAAACTAAATCCATCTATCTGTCTGTCTATCTATCTGTCTATCTATCTATACTACCTTTAATTTCTATAGCTCAAAGCAGATTGGCCAAGTCATTTGGGTCTTTTTGTTTATTTTAATAGTTGCTAATCATTGGCAGGCGGTATTATGGGACATTTCATTCTTGAAAGCATTTGATTGGACAGATGTTTGGATATGTCCTTGCTTACACAATTTACATTACATTTACACTCACTCACTTAGCAGACGCTTTTAACCAAAGAAACTTACAAATGAGGAACAAACAAGATATATTCTGCGCTACACATATTTAGAGTATAAGCAAGATCAGTACACAAGCTACAGCGATAGTGAAATGCAGATAAAGGAAAAATTGCATACAGACAAGAAATATAATTAGCAACTTTTAATGCATATATGTACTAAAAATAGTAACAATTGCAAAAAATGCAATCAAATATACTGTACATATGGCGTAAAAGCCTCAAAATTAAAATTTTGATGTCATGCAGTCTTTAAATGTGTTCATTGTTTCTGGGCCAAACTTTTCTGATTTTGTAAAAGAATGCCTGGCAAGCTACAGCTTCATAGCAGCTTCCCCAGCTCTGGTTTTCCACACGCCTCTAATGGCGTTTAAAACATACCTCTAAGAGTGCTGTCAATCTTTCTCTCTGTGTCTTTATCCTTTATGTAGAACGTCACGTTCACCTCTGGCTCTCTGTTATAAGCAAACTGGCATGAAAACAGTAAAATGTGTCATTAAACACACATGCAGATTCAGACAGGCACATCAGAGCATCTACAACAGCAGTTTGCAGCCGCTCTAATTCTCCCCTGCCAACGTGATGTCTTCAGGAATCTGATCGCTGTGTGTTTACTACACCCACACAGAACCTCATCGCTACACCCTACACACGTGCAACTCAATAGCGGTGTGATATTGGCTGGAGCTCAAAAACAAATCGATACGAGAACAGGGGAGGAGAGCGAGGCATGAAACAAAGAGTAAATGAGGGAACTATACTCACCTCGTACCCTTCGAAACTGTACTTCGACCCATCAGCATCCACGGTCACCTCGCCCACCTGTTTCATGAGCTCAGTGCCGATCTGAAAGGTTTTGCCCTGAGAGAGATGGAGAGTGATGCTGTTAATGTGGATTTTCTGAAAACTTGATTCTGATTGGTTGATCGTGGCATAAAGGTAAAAAAAAGTGTATAATGATCACAAAACTATATATCATGCATTTGACCAGTTTCGTAAATGACTATGCTAGTTTGTCTCTCCTATCACTCCACTTTTTCTACTTGCATATTAAAAAATTATTTTAATTACTGTATTTTCAGAAAAGCCAAAGAGTTGCTGTTAAATATTTATATTCCGGTGTATGTTTAAATTAAATAGGACGAAACGTCATCACAAGAGGTGTGCGAATTAAAAGCATACTTTACCAAATATTTATCCAGGTTTTTGCCCTGAAATTTGATGGGGGTTTTGATGCCAACAGGAATGAGTAGAGGTTCTGGGATCTCAAACTGAGGACACCTGTCCTCCTGCAAGAACCAGAAAACATTAGAACCCTGTTAGAAGATATTAGAACCCTTCTAGTATAAAGATGATGCCTGCTGGTCCAGAAACTCTCCATATAGGAAAGCATAGACAGATACGTTTAAATGCATGCATTCAGGAACTACAGGAGTCATATGTCAAGACTGGTCTCACCTCCAGATGTTTGATGATATGAGAACCGTCAACAGTGTCATCTGTATCACTGCATGTATGTTCCTGAATGTTCCACTGACAGCCCCACTTACTGGTTACACAAGCTATGCATCTGCAGAAGACCAATCACAAGGAAGGATTAAAGACAGGTGGACAAATAAATTACGATCAGGGCTGCAAATCTTGGGGAATTTGGAAATATTCCTACATAACTCGCCTTTATCTGTGTGCCATTCCCGTAAATTCTCACTAAGTTTCCAAAATTTCAGAAATTTTGCAGCTATGACAGATATTCTATAGAAACATCACTGCAACGTTCGTACAAGATTATTTACATATTACTTTTTTACATTACACTTTATTAAGTGTACATGGATGGTGTTAAAAACAGCACCACCTGTTGGCTGGGAGCAGGGTGAGTGATACTCACGGTGTATTCTGTGCCCTCTTGACCACTGCTGAGCAGTCGTAGAACTCATATGTACTGGATGCCACTTCGATATGGTCATTCACCTTAATTATCACTGGCACTGTCACAAAATCTACACACAGAATAAGAAACCACACCAGTTTTAGATAAGATTACTTCACATTGCAAATTCTGAACTCCTGGGGTTTAAATGGTAGAGCATGGTGCTAGCAACAGCAACACTAAAATCATGGGTTTGAGTCCCAGGTAATGCACAGCCTGAAAGAAAATGTGTAATTTGGAAGCATTGCTTTAGATAAAAGCATCTGCCAAACAGATATTAACGTAACTTTACTCTAAATCAATAATAAAAAAACTTCAGGATCTAGTGTTTTAGCTGTTCAGGCTACAAATTAAAAATCACAAATCTAGCAAATTACAAACATGAGGACAAGAAACAAATTATTCATGCCTGACACCATTTTAGGCGATCTGGGAGACAACACCATCTGTTTCTTCAGAGACCACAGAGGAAGCAGGTGACTATGGAAGCTAAAAGATAAACAGAAGGAGAGATCTGCTCTCACCTTGTGTCTCAGGTGTGGGAGGTATGTAGTCAGAACTCGGGAGAGCACAGATGATCTGAGTTTCTTCCATAGTAGCTAGGCTTTGATAATCGCCAAACACACACTTGAGTCTATTAGGACTGACGATGCTGGGAAGGAACGGGACATTGATCTTCACCTGAAAGTTTAAAGCAAGAAGGAAAGATTCAAAGGTGAGGTCTTTTGTCTTTTCACCCTCAAAGACTTCATGATTATTCCTAACTTAAGATTTTATTTCCAAGGCCTGAATTTTCCGTTTTTTGGTATTTTCGTTACTGTGGGAACCATTAAATAAGCGTCTGTCAAAATCAATATTCTGTCAGAGCAATGCTGCCTTTATTCATTACAGCTGATTGAGGAAGTTAATTCGAGTATACAGGAAGGCTCTTCGATTGTGTAAGCAATGATGAGAAGTGCTTTATCCTTCCATGTGATCTCATGTTATAGGTTTAGAAACTTCATCATGTGAACTTATGAAAAAGGGATTAGATTCACAGACTGGATCTGTTCCAGCCATCGATATCAACTCTGAGTTCAGACAATCCACAAGATGTTGGGAGATTTGAACTAACTGCAGACTTCATCACAGTGTGTGTGGGTACCTGTGTACTGTCTGTTTTCTTGCAGCTGATGTTGGGGGGCTCATAGGACTGAATGGTCACACATGTTTGTCCTGGACTCCACAGCCATGCGTTCTTTTCTTCTCCTCTGCTACAATCTTTCTTCCTGGTACAACTGCAAGAGAAGGAAGAAGAGGATGATGGGTAATATGCCACAGTGCATTCTCTTAAGCCTGCTTTATCTCGACAGCACACAGTTATGTACTGTACTATATAGCAGAAGCACAGACTTAACTGTACTCTCATGCAGGGTAAAACATAGGTACATTTGGGCTTTAGCAATATAAAATATATTCTCCTATAATCTCCCTGAATTTAACATCCTAAATTATGCCATATTAAGGAATATAACACTTCCAAACTGGAATTTATTATCAGCTTCCTGTTCCAAAATGTTCTGTACCACAGAAGAAACTTGCATAGTCACATAAGGGCACAAGCTCTCAGAAATCTATAAGTCTTTTCTGATAGTTAGTTTGACTCTAAATTGAAGTGGCCCGATGGTGAACTTTAGTCAAATGAATTTGACAGACTCACCGGCCCTCCAGCACGCACCAGCCACAGTACGGGTCACGCTGGAACACACATGATTGACAATCTTTCTTCTGCTCACAAGCCTGCACCGGCACTTTTGTGATCTGAAAGAAAAGTGAAACAATACAATGACACAGCAAAAAAACCTGGAAAACCTGTATGTTTTCATTTATTTAGTTTAGCATTTAACAAGCGGTTGACTGAAATCTTAGATCTATCAAAAACTCCTTCACCTGTATTAACAGTGATCTTAAAGTTGGTTAGTCAACATAATTCCATTTACTTCCGTCCAGTAAATGTACTTTATTGACATGTGCACAAGTAGTATGTGTTCATAAAGTGTCTGCAAACCTTTTTGCCAGTGGTCATGTACAGGTGGTCAGAACTTGAATCAAAAAAGAGGTTTTTGTTCACCCCGCTGTCTGTGCGCTCTCCCGAAATCCTTTGATAAAAGCTAGTGTGTTTGAGGTCAAGATGCACCTGCGAAGTGAAAGATTTTGGTTACGAGTACTGCGGCACACAACAGCCATTTACAGTGATTCAACTAGCACATGCTTTTATCCAAAGCGAATTACAGATGAACACTACACTGGTATGAACCAGCCATCTTTCATTTCCTATGATCTGTAACCACTAAGCACAAGTCAAACCTCAAGGGCTATGCTGTCTACACAGCATATTCCCAACCAGAGGTACTTAAGCAGGTTCGAGGGGGTATTTGTTACCTGCTTGTAATAATAAACTATAGTGTATTAACTTGTGGACGACACCTGTTGAATTCTCATCTGTACAAAACTAATGTAAACTGTATGTAAAACTAAGCAAATTACTATAAAACATACAAGTACAATGCAGTTCTTCACCTGTAACACATCTCCTTTACTGGTTCCCAGAAAAGCCACAGTGTGATTATTCTCCACTGCCACAGCTACAGCTGTCAGCATTTCGTTCCGGGTGAGGATGGGTTTGACAGCCAGTGCATACTCGGGTTTACTGGCCAGCGGTGAGGGCAGGAACTCTTCTCCGCATTTATAAGCCTTCACCATGTCCTTCTGCTGGGCCAAAAGACAATCAGAGGGACCTCATACTGTCTATATCTATATATCTATATATCTATACATCTATATCTATATATCTACCCCACAACTAGGAATTAGCAATAAAAATCCAACTCACAGGTCTTGAGGTCTGACAGATGTCCTCCGCTTTAGAGACGTAGGGTGAATAAACAGTCTTTGGTTTCTTGTCCTCCAGAAGTTCCCCCATGTAGCAGGACTCGATCACTTCCTCAAACCTTCCGTTAATGCTGCTGAGCGGGTACGCACACAGAGCTGACTGGCTGCTTTCTTCATCCGAGCTGAACACAGCGAACAGAACCTTATCATTGGGATTTGAAAGTTTAATATCCTGAGCCAGAACCTCTCCGGGGGTGGCCAGGTACGCGGCCTGGACCTTGTTGTACGTGATCTCCTGTTGCTCGGTATGGACGGTGCAGTTGAGCTGAAGCTCGGTGTACGAGTAGTAATGATGGTCATCCTCACACAGGCGCGCCACGAAGGTGATTTTCCTGCTGTCGCTGGTGCCCGGGGTTCGCGAGAACAGGAAGTAGATGTAGCCGTTGTCTTTGAAGGCGTGGCGGAAGTTGTGGAGGTAGCGCTGAGTGAAAGGGCTGGCCTGCACGGTGGAGGCTTCAACCATGTTTTCGAAGACGTCCATTTCGCCATGCTCCTGTAACAGTCGAGTGCTGACTAGCTTCGAGCTGTCCGAGCTACCGTATCCCTTCCCCACCAGAAAGACACTGAGGTTAGCCTTAGTGTAAGCCTCTACATAATAAGAAATTACACCAACCACGGCAACAGCCTCCTCAGTGCTAGCCACATAAGTCTTCTCTCCTTTGGTATCGCTGTAGTAAACCGGTTTGTCCACACTGTTGAGGTTTACCAAAGAGCAGATGCCCCTGAACACACTCCCGCACACAACCAAGGTGCCGTTGGCAGAGTTGACCAGCAGGAGCTTGTTGACGTTGTTTGTTTCCTTAGCATCAGTGCACTGTGCAGTGATTGGTGGAGTGCAATGCGGGTGGTCGTTCTTGGGGCCCGTCACGGCACTGCTCTCGAGCTTAAGGTCAGAGTTCAACTGATAGATGCCGTTTACGGCACCCAGGTAGATTCGGCCAGTGTGAGGGTCCTGAACGACATTGTTGATGGTTGTAGCAGAGGAGAACTGGGCTTGAGTATCATCACAGCAAGATGAGCCAATACACAGCAGCATGGACAGCACTGCCAAGGCCCTCCACGCCATCTCTTAAAGAGACAGAAAGAGAACAAGAAAGAAACGGTATATGGTTAATATATAATATACAGTAACACTACAAATACACTACAGTAACAAATCAGAATCCAAAATAAAAATCCAAAAAATAAAAAGAAAACTGCAATAAGCGATAAACTATGCAACATGCTTTTTAACATGCTTTTTTACAATTTAAAGCTGCAATCCGTAACTTTTTTGGATTAAAAAAATGATATGAAAGTATATTTAAAAACTGAAAGTTCTGCAGCCAACATACGTTTCACATTCTTACTGAACTTCTGAAAGCGATATAGTGTAATTTCAGTATAGTGTGCAGCCCTACAGATCAACTTTTAATACTTCTTACCTATTTTAAAGCAACAGTAAATGTGGTGCGTTCAAAAGATTGTCTTGAAGTGTGCGTGTTAAAATACAAAGGAAGGAATGTGTCATGCGGAGTCTAATACAGAGATTTGTCACACTGCATTTGTTTTGTTTGTGAACCCATGACTCGATTAGTCAAGGCTGTATGACACAGTCAGCACAAATTCGAGAGTCTGGCATTATACAGCTCATGTTAATAGGTGTGTGTGTGTTGGGGGGAACTTCTCGTTCCTGTCACATGTTTCTTAATAAGGATGTGTCAGACGTTTGTCTGTGCTTTCTGAATCAGCAGTACTCACTACCCTCCATTAGCAGTTAACACCAACCATGCACGCCAGAGAATTGACAGACACTGAAGTGAAGAGAAAGTGAAATTGTACCTAGAATTCACTGGACCACCTTTTGTTTGTATGCTAGCATCAGACAGCCCTCCAGTTCTTTTGATTAGGGCTTGACTTCCACCCCAGTGTATGGGAACTGCTGAAGTGGTGAGGGTGCAGATAAACAGGAAGACGAAGGAGCGGAGAACAGCGGTGGAGATTGTGCCTCTTTAGAAACGTTTTGCTTTTATCTCTCTTTCTGAGGGAAAAGTTCAGGGGCCAAATTTTCTCCTAACTTTCTCTTAACTTTGTTTGGCAGGGCTTCTCACTGGTTTTACCTTGATGATAATGATGCATACTGAGGCAGCTCTCCAGCTTTTAAATGGACGTCATGCGATTTTTTTCATTAGCGGTGCTCGCAAAGGCTCAAACTTAAGAGTTTTTAACAAACGCTTAACCCTTTAAAGTATTAAACTTATTCAACTTTGCTGCATGGTGGACCATAAGACTAAAAAACTAACACTAAACTTAAATTTAAACAGGGACTCAAGGGAGATATCGACTACCCAGAATGTCAGAAACTTGTGCAAGTTTTATTTATGTGTAAGCAGCCTCCAAAACTCCCTAGCAACCACATAAACACATTACCAACCACTCAGAACATGACATTGAGTTTCGCACAGGCAAGCACTCACACTTCCTACAGAACGTGTAAAAATAAAATTTCATTTACCCTCATACACAATCATTCATACACACATACTCTCACACAGCAGACTGCCCAACACAACCACAGAGGCCTGGTCACGTGACCATCACACATCCTCCAAAACATCCTCAACACACAGCGACAGGAATGCTGCAGGAAGTGTTTGTTTGTGTGTTCCTGCCACAACAAGGGCAAGACTCAGACAGCATTTCCTTTATTTCTCGGTTCGCTTCTGATCCGGAGCCAAATCAAGCACATTTCCTCTGAATTACTTTAGGGCTATCTCAACTCGAGTTGCCCGTAAATGAACTCGCAATGCGGCAGGTCTCTGAACAGAAGTAGGAATGAGGGCTTGTTTTAATGTTTTTTTCAGGTGTGTTATTCTGTCTCACTGCGTTAAAAAACAACTGGTAGCTCAGCATACGAACAGTACACAAGTGCCGAACCAGTGAATCTTATCTCAGGCATTACGCTGAATACTGGTTCAGAACTTCTCTGCTGAGGTAACAGGGAAACCAACACCCCTTTTTATTAAACTTTTCTCTCTGATAAAAACTTTCTTTGATTGCTCATAATAAATTTATTTTCCCTTTGTTCCCCCACTATCAAATTCAGTTATGTTGTGCATTACTGTCTAAATGTGCGCTGTATCTATAAATGTGATTTTCAAGGTTAAAGTTGTAATTTGTAACTTTCGCCTGTCCGTCACCATCTCTGTTTCTCTGTTTAAAATTGCAGGTTACTTGTCATGACATGCTGAAGTCGAATTTAGGCCAAACTGCAATTTCACTGGAAATTAGACCCGACAGCTCAATACAAACCATTGTGAATCTGGGTAAGGTAAGCAGATCGTGTGAAACACTGAACTGTCATGTACTTGCTCAACAACTTTTGTACATTTTAACCCAAAAAAAAAGTTACGGATTACAGCTTTCAGAAACATTCCGTAATCTCAGAGCAATAGGAAGAGACAGTCATAAGGCTCTCCATACCACTTGAAAAAACTTTTTACTTTTACAATTTCGATTGCTGATGCTAACAGCACAAAAACGACTTCAGCTTTAAAACTTGTTGCTTGGTTATGCGTAATGAGGCATCAAGTTTTGCCCTCGTGTCACGGCTGTCTCCGCTTTTGCTTTTCAATGACTGTCTCCACAGAGACCTCAGGATGACTGATAGGTGAGACTTCCAGACTAATTAAATCACAGCTTGGATCACTGAGACCGTGAAAGGTTTGGACATGCACAGGTGAGGGCGGTCCAATATTGAAAGAGCTCTCTGAATGTTTAAGAGAGATTTAAACTATTCCATACTACTGGAAGACTCCAAAGTCTTGCAGCCTTTATTTGCATGCATTTGTGAAAGTCACATGACTGTAAGGCAGGATACTCAAATTAGGGGCCACTTAGAAAATGTTGGCTGACCATGGACCAGTGAAAAACAAACCTGGTACGAGTAATGATACTTACATTTGGGTTTATAACGTAAATCAACCAACAACCACAGCTTTGCTGTAGACTAGCCTCACATTTTATACCTCATTCATCACAACATGACAAGTTGTGGTTTGTCTTTAAAAAAGACTGGTTATAATTTCCATAATTAAGTCATTTTTATAATGCAAATCTTATTTACACACGAGCACCTTTGAAAAAAATAAACCGTTATTGGGGTATACATTCATTGGGGTATCTAATTTGTCATTACATGGTTTTGAAATAGGCTCACAGGTGTCTCCTTTTGTGCGTCTGATATGCTTGTTTACAAACCCAGTAGTGTAGAGGAACTCATCAGACCATGTGACACATCGTTCTGACCAATCACAGCTAACCAGAATTTGAAAAGATTCAGGTTCTGGTACTCTGTGTAATTATTAATATTTTTGTCCACATATCAATGTGAATTATCCAATTAAAAATAACTCTGTATGTGTATGTATGTAAAAATAATAACAAATATTATATATAAAAAGTAAATAAAACAAGTCTCATACATAACCCTTTCACCCTTGTACATTTGTGGCCCATAGTTTTGCACTGTCTTACATCACCAAACTATGGACACCATTCGGAATAGAAAATCAGGAAGTGCTGACCTTTACCAGCCCTCTGGAATCTTCTATATGTATACAGACACAGATGATGGACCAGACACAAGTCCATTCTGCTGTTAGATCGGAAGAGGCAGGAGAAGCAGGACATAGGAATAATGAAAGTGTTTACGACTGAGCAAAGCTGCACCAGGCACTTACAGATTGAGGTTAATTGCAAAAATGCCCTCATCTAATGTGTGTAAGAGGGAGTTAAAGGAAAGAGTGTGTGTACTAACCAGCTTGTTCTAATCAAGTGAGAGATGAGAGCAAGGGTTAGGGTAATTACTCTAGCTGGAAGTGAACTAGTTCAGGGCACTCTCACAGGGCCTGATGGCCACCAGGAAGACGATGGGGACAAAAAAAACATACAGACCATCTCACACACTCTGCTAATAGCACGTACACACTGTGGCTCTGTTTCAAAATCTAGTGAGCTGCCTCACAGCCCATGACCGATTCAGAAAGCTTTACACAGGCAGTGTCCCACAAATGTCAACTGTGTTTCAGACTAGAAACTGATTTCAATGAAGTTGAAGCAAAGCTAACAATGTAATACTCCAATAAGCTACAGGATACTGTACATAGCAGTATTGAATATATGAGTACATTTATTTTATAATCAACATTCACTTCTGCCATCATTTTGGATTTCTTTATTCCTGTAGCCTGGCGCAATGCATTATGGGATTGTCTTGCAAAATATACATGGAAAGCTGCCTTGAAATCTGGCTTTTGAATGACTGGTGCCAGTATCATTATTTGGAAAGCAGGGTGGTCAGTAAACAAGACACAAAACTATTAAATGACAGCAAATGAGAGGTGCACAACATGGGGAAATGTTTTTTACGATATCCACAAAAAATGATTGACAACTTTAAGTTGTGTTTCAATTTAGTGACAGTTGTGCCTTTGGAGAACAACTATGGTGCAGTTCAGAAGGGGATTGAAACGGAGCCTTTGGAAGAGTGTATCTGTGTACAGTGAACCTCTGCTGAATTGTCCCACCCCCCTCATTAACGTTCCTGAAACATCTCTATCAGAGTCCCTATCCTCCATCACTGTGTTCCCCTGCTCTTTACAGCTGTCAGCCGCAGAGAGAAAAAGCGAGAGAATGGGTGGAGATGACAGCAGAGTGGTGAAGTGCTGAATGCATTTTAGTTTCATAAAACTCCTCCAACACAGTTTAAGCAATTGCTCAGTAACGCATCAACTGCTGTTACAAACGGGCAGGCATCGAAGCAAAGCATAACGTGTTCATCTCACACGTGACGTGCATGTCGTGAGATCGCGGCTCACTTACGGGGACATATGGAGAGATGGAGAGACCGTTTAATGCTAATGTAATCTAAACGACTCTCGTTAAGAACAGACCCAGTTAATTAATGCTTAGATTTCTCAGTTTATATAAGATATAAGAGTAATGTTCATCTATTAGTTTTCTGATCTACCTTGATTTTTGTCTGCTCCATGTAAGTACATTAAACATCATATATTTTCTGATTATGAATACAAATAGGTCATAATGGTCTTCCAAAAAGTCATCTTTTTCCTTGTATCTCTTCATATATATATATATATATATATATATATATTATATCAGAGACATTCTGACCTTCCCACAGATGAGCCTCCCCGTTGCAAGGTGTTGTGGGTAAAAGTCAATAACCAGAGCAGATAGATTCAGCAGACTTCAGAGAGATGTGGAATGAGAATGAGCTCAAGCGATCATTACCGCTAAACAGGCAAAAAGGTTTTTTGGGAGCAAAAAATACAATAAAAATGATCTGTCACAAACATCACACAGAGGTCAATTTAACTTGTCTGGCACGGAACAGTTCAGTGCCATCTGGGAAAATCTGTCTTTTCCTCAAAATTCCAGTCCCAAAGCAATTCTATAATACCTCATTTACACTGAATAACTTAAAACATTAACAAACGTCTACAAATTTCTCTCTCATTTTGCTGCTCAAAACACACACAAACACATACACAGGGCAGTGATGTGGAGTCGTGCCATCTCATTCACTGGGCTGGAAAGAACAGCAGGTGTGCTGATTAAATTTAACTGCTCATTGTGCTGAATCTATAATTCTATCCACTTCAAGTGCCTTCAACAAGCTAAGAATACAGAGAGGTTCCCCCGAGCCATTACCTCAAATACACACACACACACGCTGAAACTTCAACATGTTTACATATAAACAGTTTACAATGTGTATGCTTTTACTGCAAAGCCAAAAAGTATGGTAGCCATCCAATCATTACTACCGTATTTGAGTAGTTACTGTAATTTCAAACCGGTAGCCATTTATAGGGACGTCTGTAGAAGTCTTTCCATTAGATGTTCAATCTCGGCTGGGGAAATTTGTTTCCATTTAGACACACAAACATCTGTGAGATCTGGTGCTGATATAATGGCCTGGCTTTGTAAACTTAAGTCATTTGACTGGTGGCTTTCTATGAGTGCCTGAGCTCTTGGCCGCACCCCAACTAACTAAAAATGTTTATTTGAGGACATTGCCAGGCTGTACGCTCTATTTTATGCACCTGCAAGTAACAGCTGTAGATGAAACAGCCGTGTCCACACAATTTTTTGTCCGTGCAGGGAACGGGTGTTTACTAGGCACCATTTCAAGTCTGTTTGCCTGTCAGTTTTGTGACAATGTAAGAGTGAATGCTAGAGCTGTTCAGCGCAGAGTGCCCTTCAAGAAATGCTGTGGTAGACAGTAACCACTTACCGCTGGCTGTGTGCATTCTTCTACAAAGGAATACGGGCAGACAATACCAGATCTACTGGAAACAAAGCAGGCAAGTACGACCCGGCACAGAAACGACAAGAGCCGCCTTTGTGCACACGTCCGCTGGTGGGATCGTGCTCCTGTTGGGTCGTTCAATCTACATTCAAGACTTCTTTAAGAACAGACCGGCTAACTTAGTCTAAATGTATGCAGCTATAACAGCAAAAACAAGCATTTAGAGCGGGAAGAAAAGCTAATGGATGCATGGATGGGTGCGTAAAACAAATGAATTCTCTGTGCACGTACATAATGGCTGACAAATTACAAGAGTGGAAGAAGAGTTTGTTGACTATGCTGGGGGCACAGAGTTCTCTATGAGGCAGCAGAGCATGGAAGAGTCATTTCATACCCCCTCCTGCGTCATCTACTCCTCTTTTTCTTCCATTCCCCAGATTTTTCTTTCTATCTCCATCCTTCATGCTTTCTCTCTCTCCGTTTCCCTCGGGCTGTGGGGTTTACAGCAGAGATAACGTATCTTTTCCACATGATAGCTTTCCTAATTGCTCTCACTTAAGCACACAACCAGCAGCTCCATCCAGAACACATTGTATTAATAAATTACACTGGGGTTTAATTAGCCAGCACGCCGATGCCTCAGGCCAACACATACACCTTATTAGGTATGACTATCTGAGGCTATTCACGAATGTTTTAGGTTAATGTCAATAACTCTGTGCTGACATATATTCAACTCAGTCTCCAGGGAATAGCAAAATAAGATAAAGTGATTATTACTCTTAAAGAGGTTTTTTGGAAGCAAAGAATACAATAAAAAATATCACACAGAGGTTAATTGGATTGTGTCCGGTGATAAATATATTTTTAAACCACAGATTATTGATTGAAAAATGATGCGGGGTCTGAAAGTCTTGGTTTTCTAATTTAGGACAATTGCTTTCATTATAAAATTACTACTTACTAAAAATTAAGCAAAAGGTTTAAAACAAAATTAACATGAATTTGCAAATCTTCTAGTATTTGGTACATCCTTTTTGTCTTTAATATCAGCAGGTATGCTTTAGTCATACACATTATTGTGTTGGTACATGCCACTGCGGGCCTGAATCACCCTGAACTGCATCCCTTTAGATGATGAAAAGGACCCAGGGGATTATGGGGGATTAAATAACATCATCAGGGGGTGAAATATTCAGCCTGACCCCAGGATTTCCATAGTGTATTTGGACGGTACAACATCCAACCAAAGCCATCCCACAACTACCCTCATTACAGTGAACCTAAAAAGCCCTAATAATTTCCATAATGAAAATATTCCAGTAGCAATAGCTGCAGGCATTAATACTTCATAAATCCTCATGGCTAACCCACTATATGACCCACTTAATGAGAAAGTTGTTTCTTCATACAAGAAATCCTACTAATAAACAGTACTGTGGTCAGCTCTCTCTTTGGCACACATTACCATTCCTGACTAAACCATGTTCCTGCCCTTAGCAGTTTTACTATTGTACTAGAGGTTACTGTCTGATGACTGCTACAATATTTTACTGTAAGTGTGGTCAGGTTTTACTGTTAGACAGAGCTGTAGCCCAGTGATGATGGTAATATACTATACAGTCAGACGGACATTACTGCAAAAATATGACCAAGAATTTGAGTCGTGTATCATCATGAGGGGATTTATTTTATATGATAATGACCAGCTGACTGTACATTATCTTGCTTATTACAGCTACTGACCAAATAAATAAATAAATGGATGTGAAATATTTGAGTTCAAATGATCTGATTACATGGGAATGTAATGGCCTACACAGAAAAAAAACTGCACAGTACAAAAGGACTGGTTGCCAGGGGTTCGACAGCAGTCAATATAGAGTTTACAGTCATTACATAAAAACAATTGACTATAGAAGCCCATGGCTGACCAATCAGAAATGAGTATTCCAGAGCTCTGTAATTACAATAAAAAAAAATCCACCATAAATAACACAACATGAACACAATTCACCCACACAACAAGACATACACATCACACACAAGAGTGCAGAAACACAACACACACACCTTCATCAGTCAATTCTCCCCATTCAAAACTCTGATTTCTAAAGTGGCTCATAATTAGACCAGCAAAACCACCCACAAGCACATTCACCTGCCATTACAGAACCTTTCTCCAGCCTGTTATCAACAAACGGTGAGCATTCACCGAGCGTGTTTACCTGAGTATAAAACAAACACAGGATGATTGATGCTGATAGATATTCATAAGATGTTTGATGATTTATGGCCCGCTAGAAAGTGAATGTACCATAATATGAATTGAAAAGCATAACGGTGTTTAGATGCTTATGGCCTTGTTATAAAATAGAATCAGGGAATATTATCGAGCCCCTTAAGAGACGAGGGAGGTCAGCTTTCTTTTCTATCACAAAATCTGTGATCCATTGCCATAGTTTGAGCTTCAAAGTTGGTGAGAGAACACAAACTGTTGGCTTGGGGCTAACAACAGACCACCCTGAATTTAACTTCTCCAATTTCCAAAATAACTCAAGAAAACACACACACTTTTCACATTTATACAAACTAAGACCCATGCTACTAATTCAAGATCACAGACACAGACCCAAGAAGTACCTCTCAAAGACATTTGTGAGGGCCTCTAAAAGACACTATGGTTTTCATGCCAAGATAATAATATTAGCCATACCCCTCTACACCTAGCTCACAGATAATCTTTTTAAGATCATTAGATTTGAAGCAAAACATGATTTGGTTGTTACGAGCATTTCAAGGACCACCTAAAATATCTTTCTTACATGTTCCACTGTGTTAAACATGTTCCACTGTGATAAACGTGGCCTGCGTAAAGGCCCACACCTTTACACACACACACACAGAGCACACAGCTGTTTTCAATCTCCCAATGGGTGCTTGTTCTGTCTCTTTTTATCTGTCTATCTCAGCTTAACTCTCTCAGACTGAGTGACTACGTCTTGTGTTTGTGTCTCAGTCTTATACCCCCCAATGTGCTTCTGTACTGGAGGGGAAACAACAGAGGACCATAATACAAGGCCTAAAATTACAAATGGGAATTTCATAAGTTCAAACTCTCATACAATTTCTTATAGGAAACGGTTTATGGGTTGGTGGGTGGATGCATGTGTCTGTGAGGGCTTTATTCTGATTCTTTCACAGAAAATTATTTCTGGAGAAGAGACGGAGAACGTGGTGTCCGCTATGTCTGTGTTTTTGTGAACGCTTGGAATAGCACAGCGACAAATTTAAATGGAGGGATTTTGAGGTTATCAGCTAGAAAAAAATGATTGAGTGTTTCTTAAAGTGCCATAACTTTGTTTTTTATAACTCTTTGTGGGAATTAATACCCACTTCTGTACATACTTTCATTTTATACTCGAGTTACATAATAAGGCAATTACATGAAATGGAATTTTTCTAATTTATGGCCCTTTAGAATGAATTTATGGCCCTTTATAATAAAGTTCAGAGGAACTGACAAATTCGTACCAGCAATGCAAAGTTTTGTGTGTGTGCATTTGTATAAGGTATAGTAAGTAAGACAGTAATCTGTGTCCTAAGTGAGAGGGACTCTAGGGTCCCCAAGTTGTCCGGTAGTCAAAAGTTTATAAGGAAACATATCATTAAACCTTCTCGCATTAAAATCGTCAAAAAAATTTTTGAAAAACACATTATGACTTAAAACAAAACGAGTGCAATTTAGTACCAAAGGGCAGATGGGGAAAGCGATTTGATGAGCTCAGCACAGTGCTGTTTTAAAATACTTTATTTGCACAATCCATACGAATTTTATGTTCAGATGAAGTTTCGCATAACTCTCAGAACAACTAATGAGGTAAAGAAGTGTGACGTTCTGATACAGAATCCTGATTCTAATCTGTTAAACAGTCTGAGGGGGAAAATCATAAGAAAGAGGTGCGAATAAACGACATACACAAGTGATTGACTTATTCTATGGCTTGAATTCTGTCTTCAAGAATCCGACTTAAATTCTTGGACAACACGTGTCTATCAAATCAGGCCATGGCTCTTGGGAGGACACACGTCATTTTTGGCCATGTTATCAGTATATATGAAGTCAATATATATGATGGTATATGAGGAGGTTAAATATTTCAACCATGTTTGACCAACATTAGGCCAACATTAGGCTTACATGACCTAATTTTTCCAACATTTTTTCCACCATTCCAACACACACACACTTTTCTAGAAAGAAAGGGAGAAAATCAGCTTTGGCTTCCAGTATGTGGATGAATCAGCTCAATAGAGAATCAAAACTAAGTACAATTTTTTATGCCAGCCTCTTTCTTCCATCACATAACCACTGTATACATGTACAAAGAATTTGCCAGCACCCGCACTGCACATTAATTCAGTAATAATAACTTGTGCTGTTGAGCTGTAACTGTAAATGGAAGAAGTTATTTCGGTTTGAGCTATTGTGTTTTTTAAGCTGGTGTGAGTAGGCTAATCGCTAATGCTAGTTCATGTGATGACGCAGGGGAAATCGCTAATCTCTATTACAATGGGAGGAATAATAAGAGCGTTCCGTGTGAAGTCGGATGTGGAATATATTTGGCTTCAGACGAGATAGCGGTTCATTGGACAACATGCAAAAGACAACAAATAAACGAAATAATGCTACCATTTGTTTCGTGTGGTTATAAACAGAGACCATTTACTGTGATCCAATAATTCAAATCTACAGTTAGTCAAATGGTAAAAATTTAAATTCTTAATTGTTCTTCTTGTTATGCCAATTCAAAATCCAACTAAATTTAAAGAGACCCAATTCTGTAAATTCTTAAAGTTTTTAAGTAGAGTAGTTCCAAACAATCTGCTTATCCATACAGCAGTCACAGGAAAACAGGGCATTTGCAAGCTTAGCTGCCTGGAGCTCTGTACCGGCTGCCTGGGATTCTGTACTGGACGCAATGCTCTGATAACTTCTTAATAGGCTGTTGAGAAACCAATTCAGCTTGCAGGAAATAACCTGAAAGAATGAAAGAAAGAAAGAAAGAAAGAGTGCAAGAAAAGAGAAAGATCCCCGACTCATTTCACCAGAGATTAAAAGGGTAATGAGCGCAGTCGAGTTCACACTTGTGGTGTCACCGATAACCTTTAGCGTACAATTACTATAATCCAGGGCCATTTAGTCCAAGAAGGCAAGTGAGACAGTGCCTCCAGTTAAATAATAATAATAATCTGGATGCAAACAATCAACTGTACAAAATATATTCTACAAAATTAATAAGATTGTGAGATTGTGTGTGTATAGCACTCTATGTTTCTAGACTAAGTAACTTCATTTGAGCTTATTCTGGCCACTGAGGTGCCTGACGCTGCTGCGATTGGCTGATTATACTGTCAGTAGGATGATGCCGACCTATCGTGTTCGCGACAGGGGGGCAGATCCGCACGATTGGGTGAAAGTGGCGAAACCTCATTCACTTAGGAAACATTTCTGTGTTGGCGATTATCATTATACCTGCAGTGCAAATAATAATGAAAATGGTCTGAAAAGAAGATGACAACACAACAATAAAGTCGGCTGTAACCAATTCATGAAAATTAGCAATAGATGAAATGCTTTATTTTTTAATGCCTAAAATGTATAAATTTTATGAATTTTGATTTGACTTGGTTATAGCAAATGTCAAGTTACTTAAAGACACAAAAATTATAGTACAGTGCTTGGGGAAATTAAATGGTTAATACAAACGCTGTTCCATAAGCCATGCAAACATGAATTAATTGTTCATAATTCATAGTAATATGAATTTACAAAACCTCGGCATGTGGTAGTCTTCCAAAATGACAAGCCAACAAGAGAATCTAAGCAGATCAGCCTACCTCCATGCACACAAACAAACACACACATAACCACACACATATTAGGTTTCTGTGCTCTCCATAGACATGGCATTTATACAGTACAAACTGTATTTTCTATCCCCTAACCCTTACAGAAACCTTTTTAAATTATTACATTTTCAAAAAAAAGCATCATTTAGTATTTTTAATAATCAATTTCACTCATGGAGACCGCTAGCTGGCCATCACAATGTAGGTGTGTGTGACTTTTACCATCCTTTTAGGTACATTTGGTCCCTACACTGGTCGAAAAACAAGAACACACACACAATCACTGAATTACTCTGATAAAAAACACAATTTCCTCAATTCACTGATACACACACACACATGCATACATACAACCAAATATATAGACAGACAGATGTGTGCATTCAATTAGTGACCACGAACTCATGCAAGATCCCAAATATTTTTTCTTCGTTTTACGTCATAACACTTTTAATGTAAGAGTTTTAGTGTGGTCACACACACACACAGTCAGACATCTGTCAAAGCCCCAGAAATGATGACCAGTGAAATACTTCAGTCAAGTAAGTTCAAATATCCGTCTTCCTCCGGGTTCAGCTTATAACCTTTTCTTTTTTAATATGTCTTACCAAGAACTCAAATCTCAGTCTCTTTCCCAGGCTCCGAAAATCATCTTTACGAAAAACAATACATCATAAAGTGAGAATGTTCCAGAAAGACTCAGTATGTGTATGTGTGAGAGAGTGAGAGAGAGACAGAGTGAGAGAGAGAGAAAGAGAGAGAGAGAGGGAGAGAGAGAGTTCTTCTGCAGTTTTAACTTTGCATGCTGTGGCAGGAAGGTTGAGGTAAGATGTGTGTCTCAAATAGCTGGAGAACGACAAGGAAAGACAAAGGTGAACTCCTCCGTGAGCAGTGAGGGACGCGGCCGGTCAGCTAATTGTTCCTCAGAAACTTCCAGAAAGACACTGTCACAGTGAGGCAACACAAGCGTATGATTATCAAAATACCAAGTGGCACAGCGAAAGGTCAGTGGAATGGTTAGGTATCAGATCTGTCTGTGCTTGTCCTCTCTCTGAACAGAAAGAACAGCAGACAGGAAATGGGTGGGGAGCATGCGTCATACCTCCAAGAGCTGACGTGACCACGCCAAAGAATAAAGAAGAAACCTTTGACAAGCGGTAAAGGATTTTACAAGTCGATTAAAGTCTCATTGGGTGTCGAAAACGACCCGCATAGTTCCCTCTCTTGTGACCTTTGACCTCAGCGACCCTGCTGTAGACAGACGACAGACAGTTTATTTGTGACCCCTCAGGACCTTGTCATGCTTTGCAAAAAAATGTAAGACATGCTTTGTCATGTTGCTAGGGTTTTGGGTGGTTGCCTACTGGCCCAAGTTGAAAGAGCACACCCCCACACCCACAATCTCTGATATTCAGGTCCCTAGGTGTGGCATAATGCAAGTCTAATGCAATTTCTTAGCCTGGTTTCTCGCTCCATTTGAAGTACCATTCATGTCCTCCCCCTCTCTCTCTCTTACTTCCATTGGGTCAGTTTACACCTGCCAGGCATGATGCAATTTTGACGCTCCCCTTGTGTTTGGTTCTCTTATAAATGTTCAAATCTAACTATGATTCAGGATCAACTCATGAGCCAAACGCAAGTCTAAACAAGTTTGTTGAGGCTGAACCCAGATCAGCAGCAAAAGAGTATTACTGTCTCTCAGAATCTCATGGCAAACAATTTCCCCCTCCCTCATACACCAACCATTGGGCTATGAACCGCAGTGAAGTAAACCGTTCTGCTGGCATGCTATGTCACGGCCTCTCCGCCAGATCAAAGATCGTGGAACACATCACAGCAGCAGGAAATTCTGGGATGAATCACAGCTATTACTGCTGGGATAGCAAATATATCCATCACACAAGTCTTGGGAGAGAGAATGACAAAAACTCAGAAGACAGAGCTTTATGTCTCCGTAGTTTGCACAACAATTCATCACAGCATCGCTGTTTGGCTAAAGCTCGCTGGTTAACACCATGCAGGTCATTCAGAAACACTGTCTTACAACCACATCACAAAGACCTACAATGTCAAGTGCTCAACAACATCCACAAAAAAACACATCCGGACCCTGTGTTCATGTTTCTATCTGAGGTGAAAGGAAAACCAGAGAAACTTTGAGAAGCACTTTCCGCAGGCATATCTCATTTGCGAGACATTGTAGGTAAAATAAACATAAATATAAACAAAGGAAAACGCGTGGAACATGCATCTTCTCTGATATCATCTCCTGGATCTATGACTCGTCTAAAAGTCCATTTCCCAGAAAAACGGCTCGTATTTTCTGTCTACCGTCTGTTTTTCCACTCTCACAGATTATGAACTGGAGGGAGCACAAGCAAGACTGGCCATAAGTCTTCCAGAGCAGAGGTTCGATAATTTCAGGAAGGGGCTATATATCTAACTCCATTTCTTATTATTACACAGGGGCCATAATTCTCCAGCTTTTGATGTATAAGACTGCAGAGTTTTACTCTATTGGAGTCACTTGGCCAAACAGGGGCTTCTCACAATGCAACTGAGCCACTGAAAACAAAGAAGGAATGCTGGCAGAACACACAGGGTCCAAAATTACCTTTATCCATTTCTACCAATGGAGGGTGATTTAAGAATATTTACCAGCCATATTTTTTTTTAACTGGCCATGAAACCATGTGCTGTCATTTAAAAAAAATACATTTTGTCTCCATAACAACTGAATTTTGTCCAAACACATTTGTGAGAAACGGTGCAGGTCACCGTGCTGCTCAGCTCATCACATACAACATACGAGTCAGTCTTCTGTCACCAAAATGTCAAGCCACGTCAAAGTTTATTTAGCGAATACACAACAATACAGCACGCGACAGTTATTGCCAGCAATGAAATGTTGGGCAAGCCACAGAAAGAGTTAAACAAAAAGTATTTGAAGAGGAAAATACGAAATATACAAATATAAATATTTATATAACAGTAAATGTAATTAAAAATAAAAATAAACAGTGAAAATACAGCAACACATTAAAATTGCGAAACAATGCGCAATACAACTTGTGCGATTCAACATTCAGGTTAGATTTTGTGGCTTAATTCGAGAAATATTCTCGAGTTCTAGAGAGAAAAAAATAGCATTAAATATAACATTTTAAACAGATGCAAAAAATGGCTTGTATGTTGTTAATTTGAATTATACACGATTAGCGAGGGTCTTTCATACAGTTAATCTTAAATCATGTTATGTCGCAGCACCTATTGCCAAGTTAGCAGCCAACTAGTCTAATTTACTAGATGACAATATTTACCGAGTCTGGCAGTCTGGTAAACTACAGAGGTATGAATGTGCCGTTGCCTGAAGCATAATGTCAATCACACTGACTTTCACAACATATTGTGTGTGTTTGTTTGACTGTAGGGTGTAATCGAGACAGCCACCCAGGCACTTATGTTAATTTCATGTAAATTTATTATTACTGGCCCTCCGGGTTCCAGAGTCTCACACAAAACCAGATTTCTGCTTGCATACAGTTCAGCGGTATTTAAACTCTGACGGGGGCCCCTAAAGACAAATGGTTCAACACAGCTGTTTGAATAAACCATTTAAACTAATAACGAGAAGATCCACAGCAAATATCCAAAGGTTCGACACGAGGCTATAGTGTTCTGACCTTTCTGTAATAGGACAAGGCCTGCTGGCTGAGAAAAGGCAATGAGGTGGGGGCCAACACACTCCTCTCTGTACTTACACGAGTACACACAAGAACACAAGTACACACACACTCTGGTACTAAAATCCACATAAACCTTTGAGACGTCAGAGGCACTCCACAAATATTAGGAGTGGGGGAAATCGATACATTTTTTACTTTGTGATCCTCGTGCCAACAATACACATTTTTAGTTTTATTTATCACAAAAATATTTTGGGGATAAGAGATTCTGAGTTACTCCTTATAAAACTAAAACATACTTTAAATGTGCATAAGAAAACAGTAATGTACTAACAGAGCTAAAAATGATACGAACGTAATATTTGCTAAAACATATTAGGAAATTATTTGCTAGCACCACAAAATGCACAGAAGAGTTGTTATATAACACAAAAAAAGAGACTTCAGCTTAAATAAAGAAGAGTTTCCTCGTAATTCTCTTACTCAGCTTTTTGTGACTGATTTCCTGTCATATCAATGCTGTTAACTGTGTGTCACAAGATTTCCAAACAAACTGTGCCAGATTTAACGCCACAGGAAACAGTCTGAATCAGAGTTTGTCTCTCTGCAGAGGTGAAAGTTCAGCTGGTGAACACACAGCTATTAACCTCCAAGGGTGAAACAGATAGCATTTACACACAGTATCACCTCATGAAAAACAAGCGTGCACACACTTATTATCATAGTAACATGACTGACAGAAGCTATTAATCACTGTCACAGACTGAGGCAAAATCCATATTTTCATGAGGGCTTATGAAAAATGGTGTGTAACATTTACCAAGGTCTTATTCTCTATGTATGAAAAGCTAATGTCTTTCTGTAACAGAAACTTGGTTCTCAAGATTGTTGCTACAAAGGACAGTCCTCCAAAATGTGTCATCATTTTCTCAGCCTCCTCAAACACCTGTGATTGTCTTTCTTCTGTGGAACATGAGAAATTTTGAAAAATACAAACGCTGCTTTTTTCCATACAATGAAAGTTAATATGTACTGAGGATGTCTGGCATTAACATTTTGGCATCTCTTTTGGGTTCCGCTGAAGGAAGCAAGCCAAACTAAAAAAAGGGTGAGATAATCCCAGAATTTTAATTCTGTCAGAGTTATCCCTTTAATAAACGTCAAAAAGCAAACTAGGTGATGGAACGCTAGAAAAAAAAACAGAGCTGCACAGTGTCTGAAGAAAAAGATGAGACTGCCTGCGGCTCCAATATAAATGCACTCAATAAGATAAACTGGAAACGACAAAGTGTGTTTAGAGTATTGAGAGTGTCTGTGTTTATTCTCTTGGTTGGTAGGGTCAGGTTTCAGTGACCTTCTCTGTATAAAAATCATGGAGCCAATCCTTTATTGAAGACATCAGAGAGCCAATAGCAGACGTGAGTCAACAGCAGAAGATCAGGAAGTGGCCGCAGAGATGTTTAAGACAATCCCGAGAGTGATTACCACACCGAGATGCATTCTCTGCCTTAATCTCTCTCACTGAGAAACGATTTATCCAATTAAATTACTCCCTCTGGTCTTGACCCCACCCTCCTTCTCTCTCCCTACTCCATATCTGATCATTCACCACTTACTTTCACTTTTCACCTCTCTGTGCCCTCCACCGCCTCTTCGTTTCTCCCTGATCCTTTTTCTTGAGTTCAGCTGCAGATACACTGAAAGAGAGAGAGAGAGAGAGAGAGAGAGCATGAAGGGCATTATTATAATGAAAAGGACATAGAAGTCCACATAAAAACTTGATCTGAGTGTATTCCAATTTGGTAAAAGGCTAGAGTCAATTATACCTTAGCGTAGCCAATTTTGCAACCCAATTTAGATATTTAAATGTTTAATTTGCAAAGAGACCTGTGAGTGAATTGAAAATCCACAATTTGGTACAGAATTGACCCTGGGTTCTTACTTTCAAGACCCCGTGAACTCAAAATATTAGTTTTGCAACTCTTAGTCCAAGTCTATTAGCTTTAAGGATATATTTATCCTTATCCTGAGTTTATCCTAAATCACTATATATATATATTATCAAAATTAAGAAATACGGTGATATGATTATTTTAAATTAGGAATTAGGTGTGTACCAAAGCCATGGTACTTTGGTAGCAAGTCGACACAAGAAAAATAAAAATAAACTGTAAGGAGTCTTCCTACATTATCGGCAGCAGAAACTCAATTTGTGCCATCATAACGGTCAAGCCAGAGGCTACAAAATTATTAACTACTATTAAATTTACAGTAAACTGCAGAAGAACAGAAAGATGCCAATTTTTATATCACATTTTTATCACAATCTATGTATGACCTGTCATACATTGCTGTTATTTTCTACTTAAACCATGTGGGAAGAGATCAGACTTTTTTATTTCCTCCTTAACCTGTAACTGCCTCTTTGTCATTCATTTCATTAATGCGATTATTTGCGAAGTTGCTCCACTGGTGCTAGAGAGAGCGAGGGAACAAGCGCGACAGAGAGAGAGACGTACAGACGATTGACATGATGAGGGTAAACAACGGACATGTTTCATTAGCACTAACGTCACAGATGAAGAGTCCCTGAAGAGTCCTAAACACACACACAGACATAATCTCTCTCTCTCAGTCTCTCTCTCTCTTTGCACCGGTGAAGGGCATTTTTTCATGTCTGCAGACTCCCACATCTGTCTCTCTTCTCTCTGAGCGATTGTTCTGTAAATGTCATGAGCTAACATACAACAACTCCTAAATCATCTGTGACTCAATGTTCTCGTGAAATGCTAACTTGTGAATACTGTCCAGTGTATGCTTTATATTGCCTACTATTCTCTAAACATACAGCAGAATTGAAACAGCTTCTAAATTAAAAAAAAATTGACTTCATTACTGACAAATATTGCTTTCTGTTTATCGCCATTTTGAAAATGGACGGTCAAGCGCAGTGCATTGTGGGATACATGATTCGGTGCAATGTGTTCTGTTGTATACATCACATTTTGTGATAAAATAATACTATGTTAGTATGCTATTCTAAATTAGCAGTCTAGTTTACAAAGTCTGTGATTCCCAACATCGTCCTATTACAATACGTTTGTGCTCTAAAATCTTTCAAATATGGAAGCACTGCCCTGAGCTGTCAGATGATTTACAACACTTAGTGTCAGAGGTCAAAGAGATTTGGGTGGGGATAGAGAGGTGGACTTGAAACATCACTTTCCATTTCACTGCCGTCCCAGCATGCACTTCTCCCTTGTTCTCATTTTGTCTCTGCTGCCATTCTCCAGGACTTAGCTCCATTATGGACAAATGAGAAGCAGATGTTTATAGTTGTGTTTCTGAATTTTGATCTCCCTCGTCTGTCTTGGCTCTCAGTTACACCCACGTACATTTACGAAAAGGTTTATGGCCAAACGCAAGCCGTTTCTGACGTTCAGCTACTCAGCACAATTCGATCTGTGCATGCGGAAGAACATGCAAACCAGGTGCACAAATGCACAAAGAAACTCACACACTCCCAAATATTTTAAGCAAACTTTCAAGTTTAATCAACAAACCTTTATAACTCCAAAAAAGGGTGCTTTCCATAAACTCTATGTTAAGGTATTTAACCAGAAAACTGCCTCAGTCAAGAACAAAGACAGTTTGTAATCAGCTTTAAGAGGCAGGTTGTCCAAAACATTCTGTGCCAGAACTAAAGGTCCCTAAAAATATTTTCCATAAGGAAGCAGAAGGCTGTTTTAGCAATCTTCAGTCGATCTGCTCTTGGCGCACACCAAAACACAATTCCAACACAGTAAAAACCCAACAAAAACTGGCAAAACTTAAAAACTGCAGCTACCACTCATTAAACACACACTCGCAAACCATAATCACACAGTGCTATTCGTCAGATGACGACGGGGTTGGAACTTGAAAATGTGGCTCCATTTTTCTGCTGTTCCATTGGCTCGTCATCCAAACACCAACACATCCAGAACCAAAGAGATGAGAAGAAATTGTGTTCAATGAGTGAGGATGATGTGATGTTTGGACAAATCTGGGCCAAGATGGGCTCGGATGAGAACCTTAGAAGTTTGGAGCTGGAAGTAACGATGAGAAACACGTCCATCCAGAGGCACATATACACAAAAAGGCAGTACAGATGCTCAACCTCTGTTTGGAAGCAACCACGGAACCACAAGCTGACCTTTAAAATCAAGAACACACACATAGACTTGGTCTGCAAACAACTGTGGACCTCCACGATGTTCCTTATAAACACACATACACACAAAATACAAATTCAGGTTCTGGCTGAAAGTACAAATGAAGCCACAGCCATCTGTGGTCTGACAAACACATATGAAACAAATATGAAAAAAACTGAGTGATGACAGACCTTTTTCCCTGTTAACAGAGAGAGAGAGAGAGAGAGAGAGAGAGAGACCTATAACAAGAGCAGCGCAGCCGGAGATGATGTGTTGAATCTGGGTCCTGTTACAGCTGACACCCTCAGCACAATTACCGCAATACCACCAGAGACCACAGCTGATCCTCCAGCATGTTTGAGCTTTACAGATTCCAGAGATTGTTCCAATGAGGACTTTGACTTGATCAACATGAACTCTGACCTTTCAGGCTACACCCTTTCCCATTTTCTAACTGATATACTCCTGGTTTTAAGAGCCAGCCCACATTGCCACTAACTTGACATCTGAAATGAGACATTTACCATTAAGCCCCCCACAAACAAAAATGACGGTGATTTACACAGAATCTTTAAAACAGCAGGTCCATAGGCTTGTGGTGGGATCTTTTCTTTGGTAGAAACACACAGAACAGGCCAGATTAGGCAAAAGTAGACTGGAACAGTTTTGGAACACAAGGACCCATAAAACTGAACAGTCCCCGCATACCTTCATACGGACCCATGTTTCCTGTCTCAATTTGCTGTGGTATACACAGGCAATGAAACCCTAAGCTACACAGATGTGTGTGTGTGAACGTGTTAACAGTGAGGACATACACACACCTGTTGCATTAGAAACAAGATACTACAAGATTTTTTAGAGAATATCTCTTTAGTTTTATCTTTAGTTTTCATTTCTTACCACACTGGCAATTTATTTTTATCTTTTTGTATAAACGTAACAAATTGTGTATAGTATGTTGGTATTTTATATCTAAAAGCTTTACCTTATCTACAATTTTGCAAGTTTGTAGTGAGAATCATTAGATGTATCTGTTGTACTGGAAAAACAACACAAGTTTTTTTGCCATGTATACCAGTACAGGGCTGATGTTTTTTCAAGGAAACAGATGCATCATGAAATAACATTGTACTGAATGAGCAGCCTCTGAACATAAACACTGGTAATAAACACTGTTTTTCATGGCTGTGGTCCATGGAGTATGACATATGTGTCCGAATATGCGAGTCAGGCGGCGGCACAAATCCCACGGTAAAATAACATTAGCCTGTAATGCCCCACTTCCCATATGCCACCTGTTTATTAACATATCAAGACATACATAGAAGAGAGAGAGAGAGAGAGAGACTGGGACAGGGACTGGGACAGGGACAGTCTCCAGAGTCGACTGCTTTCTCTCACACCCACTACAGAGCTCAAGGCAGGAAAGAGCTGGCAGCATCGCTCTGGAACCTGCTCCCATGGCAACAAGAACTCAGAACCTGGCACCCAAGCGAGAGACGACACGGTTTAACACAAGAGGACAACGAGCTTGAAAACCGGACCAAAGTGGAGACAGTTAGCCAGCAGAGAGCTGGCTCAGTTAATCCTGACCTGTAAATTCTCTTTTTCAATATCACCGCTGAGAAGGCAAAGATGGAGAATGGTGGAAGTGTGTGTGTGTGTGTGTGTGTGTGTGTGTGTTGTGTGTGTGTGTGTGTGCGTACAAATGTCTGTTTGAAGGCATTCAGAGACCAATTCCAAAAATAAAACGCTCAATGCTTCCACTGAAATGCTTGACAGCAAAAAAAGCCATTTCATTATATGCGACAGACAGAAAGCAACACAAAAAAATTGAAAAACAAGTTGATAAAGAACCAGCAGTGTGGCTGTGTGAATTAGACTGTAAAAGGAATTACAGGGCTGTATAAAACCATTTCACTATCCATTTCTCACGAAATGCCAGCTGACAGCGCTTCACATGGGTAGACAGGGTGAGGTGTGTCTGCTTTTGTTTAAGAGGTGACACCCGGTCATGGTTCATAGCGCACGCTAACCACCATCCCTGTGCTGCTGTCATGCAACGGCACACCGCAAACGATCTGTTAAACACATGCTCCTCACCTCGCCTCAGAATTGCCTCAGCTATCATCTTTGCCTTGCATAAAGTGGCTTAATAAATGAGAATGGATTTTTTTGTCATTCAATTCGCTTATTAAACATTCCTAAAAAAACACTGAATCACTAGTCATTTTCAACCAAACATGAACTCTCTCTTCAAACATTATCTCTCACTTCGAACGTCGTTCCAAACCTGACTTAAAACAAATGTTGAAGAATCTTAATGCAGCTCTTTTCCATACAATAACAAAAGACAATTGTCATTCATGTTAGGCTCCAAAAATGACACAAAAAAGCACCATGAATATAGTTCATATGGCAATATTTCATGGTTTTGGGTCATGAAACGTCTTTGTTGCATAGTTGCTATTGTAGATAAAAGAGCTGCATAAAGATTCTTCAAAAACTCTATTTTTCCATCAAATAGCAACAATATACAGTTTTTAAAAAAACGATGGTGTATCAGAATTTTCATTTTAGGTGAACTTTTCCATTTTAAATTCATTAAAAATAATTGATTTGAAATTCTGATTGAGATCCAACACACACATTCCAGTCTTGCATGTCAGGTTTGCAGTGTTGGATGATGCACAAAGAGCCGTTTCATCATCAGGTTCTCAATCTACCTCCGAAATGAGCTGGAAGTGGGTTGTTTTTGGGACTGATTGAGTGAAATTTGAGAGCAAGCCTGTTTAGACTCCTAGCTAAAATAAACCAGCATTCGGAAGCGGCCTTTAAGCTTGTTTATTTGAACGCTAATGGAATGTTTGACAATGTTTTTAGGGCTTGTCATTCAGTAATCTGGACAAAACCAACCACAGCATTTGGGGTTAAGTGGTTTGGTATGTCTCCCTTGCACATTTAAATGTTTCACAATAGCAGGTAATGGTGTCTAAATACAACAATGTCTATCCAAAAGATCTGAACCCAGCTCAGTTTACAAATTCTGGATCCAGTAGTCATCTCATTGGTCTAAAATCCTGCTTTACATAGTCATTAAAATGTTGTTGTTGGCACAAACTAATTTAACGCGCAATTACAATTTTCATTTAGCGTAGAAGACAAGAAGCTTCCACGTTTTCAGAGACACATTCCTGTGGATCATATTTTAGTGTGACCAGCAGTCTCATTAAAGGGTTAAAAAATGTACTTTGACATCACAAGTTTACTTGACTGTATGAGTTTCTCTCAGGCAGTTCAACTCTTTGGAGCTGAAATGCTGTTTACAGACCGGTTTTACAGTATTAGATTCAGTCTAGATCAGAACTCTAGATCTATATTGTGTCTAGACAGTTTTAAAACAGGCTTCAGATCAGCCAGCCCACTCAAAATTCCTAACACATTCCAGCCCCGGACATACAGTACGAGACCTCTGACCCAGTAATCTCGCTTGCCAATCTGATGTACATCTGAGCGGAAACGTAAACAAATTGCGGTGGCCATGAGAACATTTCTGAAGGTCATTTTGTTTCAATTTTAAAAGACTGTGAGACAACCCAATACCAACAAGTCATCAAGAAAAATAATCATATCAATCTGCAAAAGAGATATTCATTTATACATAACTATGATCTCTTAGTTTTCAAAGTAAACATTTGATATTGCACTGGGCTCTTAAAGAAACAGTACACCCATAGTGAAAATTCTTCATTCCTCTGTGGAACACACAAAAAAGATTAAGCACAATGTTAGGGAGTGACAGCCTCAGTCACCATTCACTTTAACTGTGTGGTCAAACAGCCCCAGTCACCATTCACTTTTACTGTGTGGTCAAACAGCCTCAGTCACCATTCACTTTTACTATGTGATCAAACAGCCTCAGTCACCATTCACTTTCACTGTGTGATCAAACAGCCTCAGTCACCATTCACTTTCACTGTGTGATCAAACAGCCTCAGTCACCATTCACTTTTACTGTGTGGTCAAACAGCCTCAGTCACCATTCACTTTCACTGTGTGATCAAACAGCCTCAGTCACCATTCACTTTTACTGTGTGATCAAACAGCCTCAGTTACCATTCACTTTTACTGTGTGATCAAACAGCCTCAGTCACCATTCACTTTTACTGTGTGATCAAACAGCCTCAGTCACCATTCACTTTCACTGTGTGATCAAACAGCCTCAGTCACCATTCACTTTCACTGTGTGCACCATATTTACTGTGTGGTCAAACAGCCTCAGTCACCATTCACTTTTACTGTGTGATCATACAGCCTCAGTCACCATTCACTTTTACTGTGTGATCAAACAGCCTCAGTTACCATTCACTTTTACTGTGTGATCAAACAGCCTCAGTCACCATTCACTTTTACTGTGTGGTCAAACAGCCTCAGTTAGAAGCCATACGTGTGTGGAACAACACACAAATGAATAAATGGCTGAATATTTTTTTTTGGTGTGAACTAATCCTTTAATATCTTACAAAATCTTTCTGTTGTTTTTTTTTCCAGAGCTTCCAAAATAATACCTCCTGCATACGGCCATATGCTGTAGAAACACACACATACACATACTCACAGATGGCCGACACACAACACAGGGACTCGGCACCCCACCAAGTACTCTTCCATCTGCTGCAAAAAACAGGTTTGCAGGTGACACCATTATCCCGCTAGCACTATTTTAGATCATGTCTGGTGAATGATCATGTCTGAGGAGCAAACAGAGGCCTTCATAATATATATACACACACACACACATTTATGTTAAAAAAAAAACACGGCTACTTTTTTATAGATTTCCCTTTTGCAGCTTAAGTTTGCGCCCTGCCTAATCTATTTCACTTGCACCCATATACAGAAATGAAAAGTTCTGCCACTAATCCCCATTGGTCTACAGTTCTTCATGGTTCATGAACTGCGTGCTTAGATTACCCTAGCTAGAGCAAAGGCCCTGGGCAGCCAAATATGGACTTCTAAGAAGCCCAGCCTTCTGTACCCCACATCAACTGACCTGGTTTTTAAGAGTTTGGATGGCAGAACTATGTCTGAGTTTTTCCTTAGAGACATTCTCATGCTTTACCGGCCCAGACTTTAACAGAAAAAGCTTGGCCGAACTCTATTTTAAAGCCAGACACTGAAGAGTCTGGCCAATTGGAAGGTATAGCCTTTAAATGAAACCTTACATGGTCATATTTTCAGTCCCAAGGGGCAAATGCATGTAACACATTTGAAATGAGTGAGACACAGCGAGAAGATGTGATACCTGACAGAAAGCAAATTCTGGAGGCTTCAGACAGGTTCAGCATACACACACTGAAATAAAACGCAGTCTATCGGAAAGTGTATTCCTCACACACGACTCAAAGAAATAGGAAATAATCCTCATCTCCGTTTCCTGCCTGGAGTGCAGCCCTCGACTGAGGCCAAGTATTTGATCTAAAATAAATCTGGAAGTTGATTTAAAAGCATTTTGGAGGTTGTTCTCAACTGTGCAACATATCTTTCAATTCATACCTTTCACCTGACAGGTGTGACCTAAATCTGACAGGAAGTAATACTGTTCAGTTGACATATCAGTATGTTTAATGAAAGGTTGTGTCTTGGAGGGGAAGGGTGTTACGCTCAAATACAAGCATAATTACTGCAGCTACGTAAAATCAGATGTTTAACATAAACTCTGCGGTGGAGATTATTTACATTAGACCAGCTTAATGAATTCACAGGTGAGCGCTAAACTCAACGTGAGCGCTAAACTTGGTAAAAAAAAAAGGAAGTAGTTTCATTATAAATCTCATTATAACAGAAGTGCCAGCCTAATGTGTAAATTCTAGATTATATACACAAACACATGTCCTAACACACACAAAACATGAGGCCCAGTCACCCTTATGCTCTGCTGGTCATCCCACAGAATCTTCTGCCAAAGTCACCAACACACACAGAAATATTCACACATGCCTTGTCGCAGATAAAGAGACAACACAAAAGGGTGGGTGAGAGAGAAAGCAAGAGAGAGAGAGGAAGAGGGGGTCAGGTTTAAAGAAAGAATGAGAAATTCATGTGAATGAACAAGAACTCATCATTTGATCAGTGGCCAATGTCACAAATACCAAGACCTCTTTATTTGGCAGGTCTACTATGGACAGAAAACCAGAGAGAGAAGAACATTTCTCTCTCGGGTGAAAAACGATTGGCTTGAATGTGTGACGTTTAAATGGGACACAAATCCTGTCTGTGTGGCTGGGTGAAATATGTTGCTATGGGTGATAGCGACCAATACAAAACCATACACAAATATAGACTCAAACCCCTGTGTGCATGCACATAAACACATATAGTAAGTTTTTTTTGACCCCAATGTTTGTCTGTTTGTTGGAGTCTGAGACCATATTAAAAATATATGGTCAAGTGCACACACACACCCCTAAGAGTTCAAATTACTCCACGTTCAAAGGGATTTTGAATCTTCGATCTTATATGATAGCACACTGCAATGAAAATCCATGCACTCAAATATATACGATTTAACATTCTGAATTTTAATATTGTATAAGTGCTGTTAAGCCATTAAACTGTGAAACACAATGTTGGAGATTGCCTCTGTAGGACGACTGTGAGTCAGGACTGTCACACAAGAGCGACCACAGGGGTCGAACCCTAACCCAATTAATTCTTACTTAACTTTCATGTTCCAAACATAAAAGAACTTGAGTGAGATAGAAACAGGGTGAGAGAGAAAGTTAGAGAGAGCACAGCAGAGCTCCATACCAGTCAGACAGCAAATATTATAGTGGCCCGTATAAAAATGACACAGCCTTAGTTCTGAAAGCTATACGCCAATACAAACAGCATGTCCCCTATGTTCCTCTTTTTCCCTCTGTATATTACCTCTTATTTTCAATAATCAGTGCTTCTCAACCTGTAATGTTAGTAAGAATGTGTGAGACTGGCAGGTGAGTCTCTGATTTGACGATTGACACGCCGACATCCAATCAACAGCTGCGTCAATGCAAGTCAACCCTCTCCTACCCACAATTCTATTAGAGTCACGGTTAGTTTGTATGAGGCCCCTCTCAAGAGTATGTCTTAAAATCAAAAGGTCAAGGTTTTGCTGAGCTGAAACATGTTCAGGAGCAGTATTGGGAAACAGCCTGTCATACCAGTGAAGACAAAAGGCAGAGAAACAATCTGCAGAATAATACCTTCTGCCCCACCAAGCAGTGAGAAAAAGAGACAGAGAGAGAGATAATCGTCGGGTCATAGATGGATTCTGTAATACTATGAAACAGACAATTTGTTTTCTCAAGCACAAAACAGATAAATCAATTAAGCACTGATTTTTCATTGGAGTAACGTTGAAAATAGTTTGAAAAACGTATGTCTACACCCCAGTTTTATGACCGCACCATCCAGCTGATTTCGAAAAGAATACGCACTGTGTTTACATCCTCTAATCCTCTTCTAACACTGTGTGAACAGAACACAACAAAGAAGCGGAACTCAAAATCGTGTACAGCGTTGACACGAACTGCTGACAGCTGAACAGCTAGGTACTGCAAAAACGGTGTCGCAACCAAACACAAAATAAAAAACTATAACCCTTTTTCATCTTGTTTATTGGATTTCAATTCTTGCCACATTTTGGAAAATAAACAGTTACGCTTTAAGATACCAATAAAGCGTGGATTAACACATTTTACCGTAGTTAAATCCATTCTGAGCTTTCCAATGCAAAATCAGTGCAAGGAATGTGCCAAAGGCTTCAGATTCCATCTGGGTATAGTTACTGATCAGAGATCAATACAATGAGTTCAGTAACTCAACAATCACAGGGGTCACACTGAACAAAGCACAGACTGAAAGAGAGAGTTTACTGATCAGAGGTCAGATCAAATCTATTCTGATATTAACTCACTGACAGGCCTTAAAACACCACTGACCTGAAACATCTCTATACCATTACAGACTATTTACAGAGGAGGCCCAAAACTGGAAGGTCAGTCCACAAATAAGAGGAACAGATGAAGTGCGGAGAAAGGAGATGTAAGAGGAGAGACAGGGACATTGAGGGAATGAAGAGAGAGGGTTGGGGGTTGAGGTTACACATCTGGTTGTGGTTCAGGATGTCTGAGATTCCTCTGTGGTCTATTTGGGGTCTCAATGCCAAGTGGGGGAGGGCCGAGAAGATGAGTCTGTTCAAGCCTGGAACCCTCAAAAATGTGTGCATCTTCAAAATATTAGGGATAGACCATAATGGCTGACTAATACAGGAAATATAGAATACTTCAGTAAGATTTTTAATAACAATACAAACACTATTAGATATGCCACAACTGTTTTTTAAAAGAAAGTGACCCTGAAAGTGAAAAAGGTCAAATTCAACAGTGTTTATTCTCTATAAACAGCCTTTTTCCCCTGCTGTGTAGAGATCTTAGACACTAGCAAATTAAAAAACATCAAATGGTGCTTTTTAGTTCTCAAGAAAAGTATTTGAAGGATTTAACAAGGAGTGAAATCATACACCAAACACCAAAGCGCTCCTCCCTCAAAGAGCAAAGATTTAATCACAAAGAAAAACAACCATCTGAACTTCCAGATCTGAACTTTACAGCTGACACGTGTAGCTTGTTATTTTTTGCATTTTTACACACAATACACTGTTGTTTAAATGCATCATATTCTTACTGGCTTGGGGGCAAACAGCGCAAACGCTTGTACAGTAGTCACTCAGCACCGGTGAGTTGACTATTCAACTCCCTCGCTGGTTATCTCAGCAGGGCCGTGATGTCAAGAGAAAAAAGAAAAACACAGCTGCCACGGCAACCTACATCTCTATCTATGGACAATTTATTATAAGGCAAAATTGAAATAGGGAGATATTCATCTTTATTATAATGCCAGGTGACTGGATGATGCGAAACATGGGCTAATGTAATGAACCTGTCTGTGGTGCTGTCATTTCCAGACCCGCGCTGAGGTAGTCATTACCCCTGAGCTGTCATCCGCTGCCTCGCTCATTCACCCCACTCATAATAGAGCTTTTCTCATTGCCTAAATGAATACAAACGTCTTCCTTTGAATGTCTCAGACATCCACCTGACAGCCAGGTGTACATGGGCGGAGAGCAATTTGTTCCTCAAAGCGGCAAAAACGTGCGAGTTGTATGATGTTGTATGAGCTTGTGTAAATGAGAGTGCTAGCACTCACGAGAGGAGTCGTAGGTGTGTGAGATTGTATGTAGGCATGTGTAGATTAAACAGTCCCAGAAGACACATTCTCAACTGACAGCTGCATGTGTATGGAGGTGAAGGTACAGCCATTATGTGTCTGGTTTTAATATCATCTCCCCTTCTCTTTTGAATGTGAACGTGTGATTTCTCAGTGGAATACCGCAGCAGCAGGGTTAACTAGTTGCCTTGTCAAATGAGCTTCTCCTGAGCTCTGGAGATTTTAACACCCTGTTACTGAATTGTTGACATTAATCTAAGAGTCTTGCTTTGTGTCTGGACCCACCCTCTCTTACCCATTGGCGACCCACAAACACAGCCAGTAACTGTCAACCAGTTAGATTGAAGCAGAAGGGTGACTACTTTAAGCAGTCGTACTGATAATATAAATGATTTGTTGTAAATTATAATTATTTAAATTATTACAACAATTGTACTAGTACAAAAAATGGGGAAAAGTTACTCCCCCCCCAAACTAGTAAAAAAAAAAAACTCTTATATAAATGTATGTTAATGTTGATAAATGTTATTAATAAAAGTTAATACAAGTTAATGTTATTTCTCGGGAGTGCACTGATTCCAGAGCAAATTTTAATTTTATTGCACAAACACGACAGATGTTATGAATCTGCAAATGTGGTAATTACACAACATCACCCCGGAGAATGTCACAGAAAACAACAAATGAGAAGGACAGCTTGGAATCACTGTAAGCAATTTTCCGCCACCTCAGAGCATGAAAAACAACTCGCCCGGGCTGTAAGATGCCCCACAATGCATCTGCGCCAATCTAGAACCAGTTTGCCAGCCCGAAACCTGCCCCAATCTATGCCAGAAAACTTATCTCAGATTACTTTCGGAAGAAAAAGTGGTATGTGGCAGTGCTGCACAGCCATCATCAATCATGTTTACAAGAAAAAGGCCACAGTCGCTCTGAAATCCAATGCAAAACCAAAGAACAGTGTTCTTCGAATTTCTAGAATGTGCTTCAGTCATACCTTGACACTTCAACAGACACGTTTAGTATGATATACACTCATGAGATGAAGATACTAGTTGTATTAATGGCCTAGAGAAAGCTACACTGCAGAAAAAGTGACTCAAAAAGCCATTTTTCAAAGCAAATGTGAATTTTACTGGGAATGGGAATCTAAACAGGAATAAATGTTAAGGCTGGTTGACACCTTCCCAACAAACACTCCAAATGTTCTACAACTGTCACTGCAAAATCTAAATTTTCCTGCTTTCATAAACAAGTAGACTGCCAAAGCAGACTGTCAATTGCAAATTGATTTGCATTATTAATTAATTCAACTCTCTATAAACAAACACTTCACACCGTACAGACACCTGCAGAACACACTTTGCCAGGAGTTTGTACTTTTATTACTGTACCAACAATCATCATTTTCTTAATTTGATCATTTTTATTCGGCTCACGACTGCACTGAATTGAAAAGCCCCCACAGTGTAAAAGGGTCATCTACAAGTGTGACCTCACTTCCTTACAGCTCAAAAACTTCCTGTCTCCAACTTCAAAGCTGTCAAAACAGCTTCTATTACTGCCTGATCCAATTCACCAACCGGCATGAAAACTGTCTCGCACATACTTCAAATGCAGCCTCACGAAACCTTGTTTACATCAAATCATCTCAATTCAAGGACACTCGAGTGTAAGGACCGGGAAGGGGCATTGATCCAGAAACCTTGGGTTTCCTCGGAGGGTTTAGACACACTACAAGCTCAGAATACCACAGCGCTGGGTTAGATGAGTCAGAGGAATTAATATTTGCCAGCTAACGTACATTTAAGTCAAAGTATAGCTGTGACTAAGAAGCAATGGCGTCTCAGGAACACAACCCTTAGATTTGAATCTCTAAAATTCTCACCAATGACTAAGATTAGTAACTATTATGGTTCCAACTCTGAATGAACTGCATATTGATTAGAGTCATCATGCAGTAAGTGATCCATGCAAGAGTTCCAACAGCAGTTCCAATTAGTGGCATTTATGAAGCACAGAAATTGGCTCACAGAGTGGAAACACTATAACCACAGGTCTCTAATACCATTTATAAAGAGAGACTGAGAAAAAACCAGCGAGACACTCGCCAAGTAACACAATACTCCACATTGATTGGCAACCACCATGATGAATCTCTCATGAGCCTCACTGGAAACCATATTTGTGATGAATAATTTTCTCGTAGTAACAGAACGGAGCAGATAATCTGATGCAGGACCCCTATCAGATTAAGATCTTTTATCTCTGCGTTTCTTCCGCGAAAGAATGCGAATGGGCCTGTTATGCATTTCCTGTCAGATGACTATTTACACAAGCGCTCTGTTCCATTACAAACAGACATGAATATTATACAGTCTTCCAGCATAACTCCTTTTGCGGGGCTTTTTTTATTTGCTCGCACTGTGTTTGATGTAGCGTGTAAGCAAAATGCAACAGAAAGACATTGAACAGCTATGCAGGAAACAATGGCGTGCACTTGAAAGGTGTAATTAACTAATGCCACCTAACAAGGTGATCTCTGACCGCATATGCATAATTAAGTATTTTTTTTACTGTCTCCTATGGCAACCAGGTTTTAAATTGTTACATTTTTTAATTTAAATAGTTTAAATTGTTATGCAATTAGGCAGCATAAAATACAAGCACAAAAAGATTACTTGAAGACGAACCAGAAGACCAGTAAACGCAAAAAAGATGCAAAAACACCCTCTCTCACCTTCTACCTATCTTTATTTGTCTCAACCCTTAAGCATATGTGTAAGCCAATGTTTTTGAGTTGTTTGCATGTGCAATCGTGCGTGTTGATCGGATAGCTGGCGGAGGCGGCTGAGATGAGATTCTGATTCTTTTCTGGTTAAAACAACATCACGAAATCTATAACAGATGCACCTGCAATGCAATTACCTCCTCACTTCAGTCACACCTACCTGCCACCATTCCTCTGTGATTAATCATGTGAGAGGTGAGACGGATGGTGGGAGCTATGAGAAAGAAAGAAAGAAAGAAAGAAAGAAAGAAAGAAAGAAAGAAAGAAAGAAAGAAAGAAAGAAAAAAGAAAAAAGAAAGAAGACAGAGAGAAATGATGAAATCTAATGAAAAGCATTGTAATCACACTGAATGGCCCATCTGTGCACAGGAAGGTAATCAAACTCCCATGTCTTAGATAAGACTTTAGCGATACACCTTACACAGATAACACACATTCACAAATGTGGACCACATTTTAAAACAGTAGGGGCACAGGGTTTAAGCTTGGAAATCAAAGCTTCTGCCATTAGCAGCCCATTAGTTTTGTTTAGAGAATCTAACACAGTTTTAGAAAGCGCATATCCATACATCTTGCATTCTAAAGCCGTTTATGAATTCTCTGGCAAACAGACCGCGGGGCACCACATGTAACAGGTTGGGTTTTTTTAAGAGTCCCGATTCTTGATTAAAAACTTCCAACAGGTTATGCAAAAGAATTTCCTCGGTTAAAATATTAACTCTACCTGACCAACATAAAGAGTCTGAATTCTTTACAGTTGGCTGCAACACTGTGGAAGTCAATAAACCGTTCAGAAACCAACACCGATTTACACTGTAGCACTGCACTACACCAGATACACTGTTTGGTGAAATGTTTGTGAACAATCTGTTACTGAAACTCTCGTCTATGTATTTTCTAAGCTTTACCTCTACCAACATCAGCTTTATGAAAATTAACCACAATTTTACTACAACTTACACCAAAACATGGTTACTATAGTTAAACCATGGTAACCACAAGTTAGCAATGATTTTACTACAGCAACCATAGTTTTACCATGATATTTATAGTAAAACTGTGGTTATATAAATATGAATCAATGCACCAAAAAAAAACATGACTACTACACTTTTACTGTAGTAAAAGTTGGGTTGACGTTGACTAACTCGTGTTCTGTTTCAGTTCTACCCTGAATGTCATGTTATGTTGGAGGAATCCTGGGATAGCGACAGCCACAGGAAGTGGTGCCAGGCCTGCTGACACTGATCTGACAACAGTATCCTCATTTCTCTTTGGAGAATTAAGATCAGGATTTAGATTCTGAAGAGTTAGACATGCTTGAAAATAGCAACTACACAGATTGTACATCAGGAAGTGGTCCTATGGTAACAGTAATGTCTTTTCTTCCAATAAAAATACTTCTGTCTCACTCTTAACCAACCACATGTGTGTAAAAATGGGAAAAACAAGCTTTCAGCTTGGCAATTTTGGAGCAGTGGATGTTGACGGAGCAAATCGCTGACTGCGAGTCCCCTTAGGCTAAAACAACCTACCTGACAGCTTGTTGTAGCAAGACCCTGGCTTTAACACTGATCTCAGACTGATGGTCTGATGTTTCTGTTATTACGGTTGAGTACGAAGACCTCGGAGGGCTTGAGCAAAGATCATCAGCTCTCATATCAAACACAACACTACACAGACCTCAGTCCATGTAAACCCCATGTTTAAGTTAACAAGCAAATAAAACAAGGCTGTAAAGAACAGTTATACTGTTGTTTAGACTCGGGTTTAAATGCAATCCCACTCAAACAGAAAGCAAATGTTCACCTTTTGAAATCACCTCAGATTTGGAAAGTGCATAACCCAATAACTAAAGCCTCATCTGATTGTGCTGGGGTTCGAGTAGGAGGCCTGATTACAAAGATCAGAGAAGTTTCTGGAATTCCACGCTCTTCCTTCTCAGTCAGAAGAACCCATTTTTAATATACTGTTTTGTGGGGGTTGAGGTAAACTAGAGACATATGATATATGAGAAATTTTCTTAGTTCATCTTGCTGTGAAGACAGTCACAGCAAGGCATCTAAGGAAACTGATTTCAGAAAGGTTCCAATACAGAAATAAGTCTTAACAATAATCATTAACATATTCAAGTGACCTGTAGACATAACTAACCTGACATTTAAAATTATTACTTTTTTCAACCTCTTCATCAAACACCGTTTTTAGTTTTTCAACCAACCCGTAAACCACATGCACAGAATTGTGGGATATCGGAGGAAGACATATTCAGGCCTCAAAAACTGCCCAGATGAAAGAATCTTAGCCAAGATGTGTCATTAGGCCTTCCTACCTCAAAATGCTGCCTTCAAAGAAAGCATGTTTCAGGTTTTAAACACAGCCAGGCATACACAAGAGTGCACAGCATTAAATGATGCATGGGTAAAATGATAAAACCACATTAAGCTATCATGAATTCCCAGAAACCGATTCTTCTAGAAAACCACAACATCTACACACACATTTACATATGAAAGATGGCGACGAGAAACTCTGTATTCACACATGAGCAGCACTCACCTTTAATTAAATATTGATCGCAGGCTGTAATGAAGGAGGTGGTTATTACTGATATTACGGAGATGATGGAACCAAAACGCCAGTAAACTGCAGATACAATAAACAGAGGAAAGAGCATCTTAAATACCAGTTTCCTTAGTTCATCAATAGGTGTGTGTCTGTGTGTGTGAGAGAGCTCAGTTCGCCACTGATCACTAAAATTCACCTATAAATCCGCCTTGAGCTAAACTTGCCCAATTAACCATGCAGAGAGCTAAGTTCAGAAGAAAGTAAAACAGGATGTGTGTGTGTGTGTGTGAGAGAGAGATTAGCCTAAGACTAAGTCTTCCACTACACATCCTGTTAACTTCAAACATTTAAACACACACCAGACACATGCTACAAACCTTGAACATGGGCATTCCTCAACACAGGAATTACAGTTTAACACTAATTACAGTATTATTTTTGTAGAGAGTGGAAATTACAGGAAACAGAGGGCTAATGGGATGTGGAATGTTGCAAGCTGGACTTGAACCTGCATTCTTTATATGAGCACCATAGCCAAGTTTGAACCACGGCGGATGTTATTAACTGCCTATTTACACATTTAAATGGCTGACTATAAAGACAAAGACTGAATTAAAAAAACAGTGCCATCACCATACATCAATATTTACAGCAAAGCCCATTGGCACAACTCGCTGCATTGCTGGTTATCTCTATTCTTGTTTCCTTCTCCTCATAAACTACCAACTGAGACAAGTGTCGGGCTTCTGAGACAGACAAAGCCTTATATCCTACAACACAGACACAATACACATGGAACGAGTGTTTATGTTTATCGCTGAGTAAATCTCTCATCTCTCCATATGAGTCTGGATGTTGTTTGTGTTCCACACTTTGATTGGAAAGCTGGATTATTAATTAAACCTCCAGTGCGGCTGTATCTAACACTAAGTGCAAATAGCTGATTAAAATGCGGTGTAATGTTTTTTAAATAAGATTAGGAAGAACAAAACAATGACAATAGAGTCACGCACAAGGTGGCTGTATGCGTATAGATGGCAGTACAACCATTTATATATTCTGGGTATAAATAGAGACACTATGATCAGTTAGTTCTCCTCAACACTTGTTGTGTATGAGTCTGAGTGTGTATTACTTGTTAGATCTTGTATTGCAGTCATTCAGTGTGTGTCTGGACTTCCTCATTATATGTAAAACCGCGGCTTTCCATCTTGGCTGTCATAAAATGTGTGTGTGTTTCAGAATTAAAGCAGGGCATTCAATCAAAACGAAGCGTACACACATTCATCACTGTTTACCCACGGCTTCCCAATGAAGTGTGTGCCGTTAGATGACAACACACACACACACACACACACACACACACGCGCTTCAGTACAGCATTCAGTTGATAAACATCACACACAAGTGTTTCCCGCACTGCTATTCCGCAACCCAGATCTAGCATTCCACGGCAAAAGAAATTAGATTTGTCAAGCGCTGTGAGCTTGCAGTCTGAATTAAATGATAAAAAGAATGGTTAATGCAAAACAGTGTGCCGTTCTATTGTGTTGTGTTGGATGGATGCACTCGAAAACAAACCTACAGTGTGAGTAATTTAGTCTGAATCATGAACAAATGACTCAAGCTGCTTCTTTTCATGAATCACTTAAAAAGACTCCCGAAACAGCAATGTGAATCAGTTTGATGAATTAGTTTCAGCAATGTAAATCAGTTTGAACAGTCAGTTTGACAAATCAATTTCAGCAATGTGAATCAGTTTGAACGGTCAGTTTGACGAATCAATTTCAGCAATGTGAATCAGTTTGAACGGTCAGTTTGACGAATCAATTTCAGCAATGTGAATCTGTTTGACAAATCCTTTGCTAAATTAACTCGCTTAATATGTCAAAGTGGTTACAGATTCTGATTTGTTTAATTAGTAAAACTTTTTGTTTGAGATCTATGGCTATCTATAATAATGGACTGGTTATAGTTAAAGATATACATTTGTAAATAAAATAAAATATTAAACTATGAATTAAACCTTTTAAACAGGGTTGAACAATTAAGTCAAAACACTGAGTTTACTTAGACAAATACTGTGATCACATTTTGAGCGATATGCCAAAACACAACATCTTATACTGCCTTTGCTAAGATATCAAGGCTATAAGAACAACATTTCTGTTTTAAAAAAAGATTTGTTTTGCTTGTGCACCGCTGCCTGTGTAACCAAGCAGTCTTTTAAGGACTGTTCACACTTGTTCCATTAAACAGAACTCAAACCACTTTCAGTTCAACTGAGTGAACAGAAGTGAAGCAGATGAAGATCGCAACTGATCTGGAGTGTTCTAATTCATTTCGGTTAAACCCTCAAGCCTTTATTTGCATTCTGAAGGAAGCACTGTACAAACGCAAATAAATTCCCACACAAACGCACACACAAAGACATGCACAAACAGCACAGTGATTGAGGACCTCTATAAGAAATGCTTCAGTGTGATCCATTACTTGCCTTTTCTGTCTTTAATTCAACTGGGATCAATATAGGAAAGCTGCTAATTGTAGTTATGTTCTCTGCATTGATTAAGACAAAACAGCCACAGAGAGCTAATGAGACTGAGGAAAAGAGAGCGAGTGTGTGTGTGTCAGCTACAGGAGAGAACTCTGTTCACTTGATTATAAGTTCATTCGATCGCATTCATTTCACTACATTATAAAACAGAGCTGGCTAGGGAAAAAGAGGCCTGTGAAACTGATAAAGAAGGACATAAATTGGACTTTACTGATTTCCAATTGGCCCTCAGAGTTTAATGCTACATCACTGGGCACTAAAGGCATGAACTGATTTTATTGTATGTGTGTCTGTGTGTTCATTCAGCTTTTTGTTGGTTGGTGAATCAGCGTCTTAGGACTATGTCAGCGTGTAGGACATACAATATGTTTTATAGGACAGTATGTCAGTGAATAAAGATAAATAGCTCAATAAAGATAGCATCATCAATAGCTTGATGTTGAGTGTCTAATTGGATGCGATATTAGCCATACAAATTCCCAAACAATCTAAAGAAACTTGGGAACTTTCTTTTGAAAACACACACACACACACACACACACAAATTCAGCTCAAAGTCACAAAAGTTTTCACCCTGCTGTCAGAAGCCTTGAGAACTCTTTGTCCAGAATGTGCCAGAGTCTATTAATATCCAATCAGATCACGCAATGCACTGTGATGTCATCAAGTAAGTATATTCTGGTCCCTTCACAGTTTGCAGGCATGATAATGATATGTGGATATTCTTTCAGAGCTGTCAATCAAATTCCCTGGAGATGCCAGCAAAAGCAATCTCTCACAAAAAGAAGACGATCTGATGACTCAGATTCACTGGGGACTTGCAAAAGCGTGGCATCTGTTAGTTTCTTGTTAATTTCCTTCTTCTTCTTTCTGCACTGCCCAAAATCTTAGTTTCTCTCTTCATTCCCTTTTCACTCCTTATCCGAGTTCCCATTTCCCACAATCCCTTCCTCTGACTTTTGCTCACCCCCTGCCTCCTCTCTTCTGACTCTCTTCCTTTCTTCCAATTTTCCTGCTGTCTGAGACCTCAGATATCCCTCGGAATAGCCAAGGTGGTGCACAAAATCTCTCGTCTATTGAGTGTTGCACTTGAGCAAGAAACCTCTCCTCAAAGTCCTGCCAATCAAACTCCAAGACCCCTGTCCTCTAGCCAGTTAGGAACTGCTGTTTGTATCCAGTAAGTTATGAGGTCATTTTAAAGGCAGGACAACAAAAGGCTGTGGTGGAGAGGGTCAACCCATAGCTGAAGTGTGTGTAAATGGGTTCTGTGGTGAAACTTCTAAATTATATGACCAACGGGAGATAATTTAACACATACACATATACACAGCATGATGCAGACACACACACATAATCAAACCACACACAAAAGCTCTTTTCCAAATGTAGCCATCTGCCTTGCTGTCTCCTGCCTCAATACGCAGCATCCTAACATAGATAGAACCTCATAAGTGACTGATCTGGAACCGTCTACACAGGCGGTTTTGACTCAGGCGGCTACACAGAGTTTTGACTCAACTATTTGCTATAGACTAAACATAAAAGTATATAAAGTATAAAGTATATTAAGTATAAAGTAATCGGACCGAACTGTTATTTATTGATATTTTTAGATATTGAATAAAATATTTAGACATTGAGTGGAATATTTCATCTGGTCTGGGAACAGTAGGTACTTCCCAGCCACGTATATGACCATGCAGAAGAATTCCAGAGCGGAATTTTCTTCTTACTGCCCGTCGTCTGAGGACTGCCGAACATTAATTTTTCCTCCATGTTGCTACCATACTGTCTCAACGGCCCATGCGGTGTTGATCAAACAGATGCTCAGCATTAGCCACGCTCGAAGGATTCGCTCTAGCTGCGGTCATGTGATCCGCAACAGCTTTGGCTGCTTTGCCAACATGTCAGTCTGCCATTTATCATTTACCACCTTCAACAGCAATCAGGTGAGCCGGGCCAATTGTGCACAGGCTCAGTTACAACCTTAATACCTCAGGGAGAAAAGAAATCAGTGCACGTACTATATCAAAGTATGTACTTCACAGCACTGATGGGAAAATGCATTCTTTGAGTGAGTGTAGTAAGTCAGCTTTCTCTCAGTCTGTCTATATATCTGTCGAGCTATCTGTCTAGCTACCAATCTATCTTGTTTGTATGACATTTGGGCATCAGTTACATCTTATGCAGTGAGTTACAATGGAAGATTACTCTGGGGAAACTCAATGTATTGGATTTAAAAATGCAATGTCATGCTTTGCCCTGCTTCCATCCTCTCTCTCTCTCTCTCTCTCTCTCACACACACACACACACACACACACAGACACACAGACACACAGACACACAGACACACAGACACACAGACACACAGACACACACACACACACACAGAGACACAGACACAGACACACACACACACACACACACACAGACAGACACACACACTAACATTCCAAGTTCATTTACATAATCAAGTTCATGGAGCCAGTTTAATAATTTGGCTCTCTGCCCTGCCGCCCATCACAAGAGCCATTACATTGTTGAGTTCTTATTAAATATCTCACATTCCATTCCCGGGCCACTAACTAATTAAGGCCGGGGCATCAGAGGAGAGGACATGCATGCACACACACACAGACATACAGTTAAACAGATTAACAGTGGTTGTTTATCCATAGTGGATTTTGACTCTTTAGAGCAATTACTTCCAACCCTTATATTAGTTGCAAATAGTACAAGATTAGGGCATGCAAATAGTACAAGAGTCATCAATATTTTCGGTCTTTTCCCTAGAAAACAAACAGTGTACACTGTAAACTCAACATTTAGGATAAATTAGCATACTGGTGGTCTTAAAGCTTAAACACATTAACACATTGACCAACAGTAACAAATCTCCAATTTTGCTTTCATTGGCTACTTAAGGGTTAAATATGGATGGCAGACCACATTTAGCCCCTCTGAAATAACAATACAGATTGTTTTGGCCTCTGGCTGTCAGACACATATGGTGGTAATAGCTGAACAGAGTATTAAAATGAGGCAGCCAAGCTGTGCTGGATCGTGTGACTCTCAGTTGTATTGCTGTAAAACGAATGGAAACGGAGAGCGTCAAACGCTCACCAAGGCATGCTGGGACATGAATGCACAAAAATCATTGCACAGAGCACGAAAACAAGCCCAGTGTCTTTGTGTGAATGGGTGTGTGAGAGAGAGAGCAAGAATCAAATGTGATTCTGGGTCAAAATAACATCTGACCACAGACACTTGTGTACATACTTGTGCAACACACTGCTCACAGTAAACACTGTATAGAAGATATTATGTTATATTATGTTTAATTACCATAAAAAAACTGACACAATGAAAAATGTAATGGTCCTAAAACTAGAATGTATTATTTATAATATTTTGTTTTGATTTTGGGGGGGAAACGTCTCCTGAATATGTTTGCATGAGCTTTCTCCAATACAGCAAGAAAACAAAAACATGAATATTTTGAGAACAATACAAGAACCGTTTAATAGATGCTTCTTAGTTCCATACATACACATACACACACACTCGTACACTGTCATGTTTCTCATGGTTCATTAAAGCACTAAAGAACGGTCACACCTGGTAATGGCTGCCACCCACCTCTCTGTGTAAACAGAGACACACACAGTACAGTACAGAGAACTCAGGCAAGCCATCGTATCCCAGGGGAACATGATTCATGACATCATTAACAACAGTGACATGAATCAGCCTCAAATCAGACGTACAGCGAATCAGAACTCCTACATGAGCCGAGCATGTGTGTACGGGGGGTTTACTTAACCAAATACTGGGGACAAATTTGTACCCAAAAGTAAGCAAAACCGGACAAAACCTCCTTTTGGGGACATCCTGATTTGTAAAAATGCTATAAAATAGTAAAAAAAAACAATTTTGTTTGCAGAAACGCATAAGGTTTTATGTTATCTCTATATATCTATATATCTATCTATGGACTCACTCGTCCATTCTCTCCTCCATCATTTATGCCAGGTTCCATTTTATGCCCATAAAATAAAAACGTGCTCCGACTGAAGCCTCTATTTCATAATTATGTTGGAAATAAAAAGTTACAGCCCTCTGCTCTTTTCCTGGTCATTGTGTTTTCATTAAATTGAATGATAAACAAGAAAAAAAATCGAAGTGCTGTTTGTATTTGGGGAGGAGAGACATTAGGAGAGGCATAGCGTGGTTTTTAGTTTGTCCACACTAGAAATGAAGGGAATAAAATCGATTTCAAGTTCCTCAACCCTTTGGCATTTTTTAAATGCTACACCTGTTTCAATAATTCACTATGTAAGCACAAAAAACATGCTGGGTTATAAAAAGTAAAGCAGAGAGAATGAAATCTTGAGAGTCGAGCTCGCCTGGTGGATTTGGCAGGTTGTTGGGCAGACAAAAGCAAGACGGTTGTTTTGGTTACTGCTGAAGCTGCAGTAGTAATTTTTAGACAGGACACAGTGTGACTACTGCATAAACACAACACAGACAATAGGATAATAAGGTGCTTATAATAAACTGCATACAGTAACAAACAGATGGCATATGATTACAATTCTGTCTGGTGTTGTTGTGGAACAAAAACGACACACTTCAAATTTAATTCATATGAATTCATATACCAGCTCACCTGGACTAATAAAATCTGGTTTGTACCTTACAGGACATTGATAATTACAATAATAATAAGTGGTATAACAGAAAGCTATATAACATTAACCTTGACTAACAAACGTGCTGAAATGAGACAGATTTTACTCACAAATGCAAATCACTGCTTTTCTGGGCCTGTTTCTCATACAAAACTGAACAAAGTGCAAGTGCATACAAGTCATATGAACTACATATACGGAGTTTCTTTGTCGTTTTGAAGCTTCACCGTCTATTTACCAAGTCAGTTTAATTTCGTTATTTGGAAAGGTGTAGACAGAGAGATTGGCAACAAACGTATGAGGTAAAAAAAGACTTTTATATTTTTGGGGTGGATTATTCCTTTAACAGTTTTTGCATGCGCCATTTTGGCATTCTTTTTCGCTTAAAATTCCAAACATTTTTACAGTACAATGGAAAACAAGTTCAGAACTAAACATGAATAGACAAATGTGTGTTTGTGTGAGTGTATAAAAGGCAACAGGCTGGCTAAAATGAGGAGATGGAGGTGAGGGTGTGTGTTATTGTGTACAAAAGCTGAGATTAATTTGATGACATTGTGGAGCAGAGTTAAAAGCTGTGAAACGCAGCTCTCTAAAAAGAACCATAATTGCAGGAAATGACATGAATAGCTTTGGAATGAAACCATTGAACATGCTCCCTACAACAAAGGTTCACAAAACCCAAACACACCTCTGCATTTATACCTTCACAACTGGACTAGCACATGCAGAATACACAATAGCATGAAAGTGTGTTTGTGTGAGTGAAATCTGAGTTAATCACATTCCTTAGAAGTCTGCGAGACAACCTTCAAGTTATAAAAAAAAAGAAGCCCACACAATTACAAAAGAACACACCAGAAATGTGAATAGCAAAGCAAGAGAAAGAGACGTCAAGGGTCAAGCCTGTTGGATGGGGTGGAGCCAGAACCCTGCTGAGAGCTCTGGAACATACAGTTGTCATGGAGACAGAAGCTTGATGGTTCCATGTTGATGGTCTAATGGAGAAGCTTGAGAACTGACAGGCCTGACATGCGTGGAGTCTTATCTCACCGCCTGCTAGTTCCAGGTTCGCAACAATTTATTGAATTTTGTTGAGTGCGGGAGACATTTAAACACGTGTGGAGAAAATAACTGGTCTAGTGATTTTTCGTAATAAAAATACTAAGTGGTAACAAGAAATCTCTTGGTGTGACCAAAATGCCGTTGTGGGGGTCTGAGGATGATGACGATGATGAAGGCTGTGAAAGAAGGCAGAAGGAGAAGAAGTCGAGTGAAGAAAACGCAACTGCACAGCAAGATGAGACAGACACCATCATCACAAATCCGGTTAAGGCTGCAGTTGGTGTGAGGAGAATTGATTTGTGTGTGTGTGTGTGTCGCTGAGGTCAGTGTGTATAATGGAACAGACAGGGTACATCAGCCTCTAATGACTTCAGCACTCTCTTCCTCCACACACACACACACACACACACACACACACACACACACACACACACACACACACACACACACACACACACACACACACACACACACACACACACACACACACACACACCTCTTACCTGCAGCTGCTGTTATTGCAACTATTCTAGAGACGGAGAGAGAGAGACAGTCTGGCCTAATAAAGTTGAGTCTAACTGCTGCATATTACTTGTCAGAGTCCGCTAACATGAGAAACAGAGCAGGCAGCATAATCTTTGTGCTCCCACAATGCACTGTGCATTGTGACCCACCCAAGCAGGACAGGTCCCTGACTCAACATTCTTGCTGGACTTCGAAAATATACTTATCAACCAATCGTTGCCCTCCGATTTCAGAAATAAATAAATTCAACATGGAATCCAACATGACCTCTTTTACATTCCTGCTCATACTGTGAAGAATTTATTAATGGATGTTATTCCTAAAAAAAAAAAAAAATTTATGCTTTGCTTCTACAAAACTTGAATCTGAAATCAAGTCCTCATATTTTCCCCCAATCGATTTTTATCCAAAATTCCCTCCCTAGACTTTTTTCTCATTAAATATCCTGTCTAACTCAGAACGTGTATCACATTACAGAAGTTAAATTGAATTGTGAACACCTTTATGTTGACTTTAATTGTAATGGTTTGGGTTGGGCCATACGCCATAATTGTTTAATTGGAATGTTGTTCCAGGACCAGCAAATGTTGAATGTTGATCCAAAAACAATGTCAGAAACACCGTGCTGAATGTGTTAATGAAAATATATGACATAATGGCTGCAGCTATATGCGTTTGGTGCGTTTTGGGTGATTGACCCTTACAGAGTTGGAGATTTTCCCAATATCACAAACCTGTGTCAATTACCACCTACAACGCAAGTATAAATGAAACTATGCTCTCCTCCCTTTCTGCCAATCTCATTTTATTTCCCACACGGCTCAAGGACACCACAGCAGAACCTTGTTAAGCCAGGGCGGAGCAGGTAAGATTGGATTCAGACTCCAAACACACAGAATTACATTACTGATAAAAAGACAGAAAGGTTATGAAAGAACCAAGGCAGTTACACTATTATCCAACCTCTGAAGAAAGTGTGTATAAGTCACCAGGGAACACGGGGTGTTGTGTTGGGCACTCACAGTGACCACACGCACGCACAACTGTTAAGCCGACCCTCGCTAACAATTATTAGCCCATGACACAAAGAGTCTGAAGAGTTTATGTGGAGAAACAGTGACCCACACGTTTATGACACAGGTGGACTAATCAGGCCACGCTACAAACGAGAAGCGATTATGGGTACAAACACTTCATGTTGACAGAAGCTGGCTGGAGCTCTTATCTCAGAGGAATGCACTGCGGACGCTGCCTGATAAGCTTGTATGTTCCAGAGATTATTAGGGTGTTCAGGCAATGGCAGGGAGGAAAAGGAGCACGGTGCCGCTATGCAAACCTACTCTGTATCTTGGGTCTGTTTACGCACCGGCACGCGAGTGAGCAATAGCTAGCGCCTTGCGGTTTTCGGCTTCTGCGTTTGTTGTGTTGTGGCCCTGAGTGGCTGTCAGTGGTGTGTTTGACATCTGAGGGATGTCTATCCCAAAGGCGGCTCCGGAGATGAGAGATGTTTCAGATCTTCCAGCCCTGATCCCAGGTCATGGTAACGACATCATCAAACATCTATGATGTTAGGAAATGAAAGCAAAACCTGACAAGATGAAACATGCAGGCCTTCGTTGACCAAATATGGGCATGTTCCTCTGTACTTTCCAGTACTCTGGCTAAGCAAATGAGGATGAATAATGACAAACATTAAAGTGAGGAATTTACAGTCCGCTGGGCCGAACACGGCCTACTCAGCAGAAATGCCATGCTGAGACGAAAGAGCACAAAGAGAGATAGGAGGGGAAATAAGGGGCATTCGAAACTAATGAACACCTTTAGGCCAGAAACATAAGAGAGAAACACAGAAGACAGAAACACTTGGACAAAGCTGTACCTTTTTCAGTGGAACAAAAGAACATTTTTATGGACCTTCTAAAGCCACAAGATCATAAACAGACCACAATTTATGACATTATTTTATTGATAACCTCTTCCTCCACTGCAGACCACAAATGAAACATGGCGCAGGTTGGACAGGATGACATTTGGTAAGACATTTGTTATCCAATGACATTTGGTGTTATTGACAACCAACCTGTGCCATACTTGTTTTCAGCATATGGACAGCTCTGATGGTGATTTATTTGGACTTTTTAAATTGCCATTGTATGGGAAAAGATCCACAGAAAACCAATAAGAAATATTTGTTGTGTTCCAAAAAATATTATTAAATAAAAGCACAAAGGGATTGAACCACATGAGGGCAAGTAAATAATAACAGAATCTTTTGAATAGTTCAAAAGTTTAGTTAAAATGTTTCACAGAGAGAGAGAGAGAATAAGAGCAGCCAAAACTGGTTAGGCGTTTTGCTAAGCACGAATGATATGGGGGATGACTTTGCAGAAAAGAAAACACAGATATAGAAGAACATTTTTCATTATGTGAAATGGACCAAGAATGAACCTATGAGGTCAGTGTCAAGTCTCACAAACACATGGTTTGTAGTAAAAGAAACTTCACAGCTCTGGTTGTGCTCAGTGAGTCAGTCAATCAGAATCTCATATTCCAGTGAGTGTGTGTGTGTGTTCAGTTTAATAGCTGCAGACAAATGTAGTGGGGCACTTTGATGAACACTGGGTCACTGTCAGGGAATTCTGGGAAAGCTGTTGGAGTCAGAGCTAGAAATAGATGAGAAAGGGAATGACAGGGTAAGAGAGAGAGAGGCATCCAGCCAGCAGCAGATGGGCAGCGGGCCAGCACACCAGAAATTAAGCTCATGAGTTAAAACACAAACTTCGTCACCCCAACACACACAGAACACATTCACTCAACAAATGATGCTGCTTATATACGAGCAACTATACTATAGTGAAATTGGTTAAATCTCAATTTTCATATTTCTACATTGTTCACATGCGGACATACTCTAGATCTGTGTGTGTGTGTGTGTGTGCGTGTTTGTGTTAAGCCCAAACTTTTCCCATGCAGCAGTGTCGAGCGATCTGTCAACCTGGGAAATGCCAGAGCAGATTCAGAGCTCAGGAGGGCACAGATTGTAACAACACACAAGTGTGTCTACTAAGACAAGCATTACCATTACTATTGTTCACACTTAGTTTGAGGGATTTGATCTAAACCCTAAGTATTAAACTTCAGCCCTTCACTCGATTTGTGCTATAAGCATAAATGATGCCTTAAATCACGTGGCTTATGAAAGAGATAAGCAATAACTTTCCTTTTCTGATTGTCATCTGACAGATTATAAACTTTTAGACAACAAAACAAAATTACGTACAAGAACATCAGGGACTGTTTTGACCAGTAAGCCACTGCCCATGACACCTAAGCAACTTTCCAGAGCTCCTTAGCAACGACTTAGCAACATGCTGAAACTCCAAACAAATGTACATCAACCACACACCCAAAAAGCAGAAGTTAGTACAATTAAACGTCCATCACATATTTTCTCCAGAAAATGGAAACTGCACTGACACTCTCACACTCTCAGTAGTCCATATGTGATCCAGGTCTCTCGACAGGGAAGCACAGAGTGATTTAGTGGCCATTAAATGCTACTGGAGGCAAGCGGAGGTCAATCTGTTAGCAGGTCGTTCACTTCGCAAGTTAGCAACTCTTTCCATCCCTGTCTGCCTGACACATGCCTGTGGCATAAGGCCACATGCACTGACCTTTGTTAACAGACTATCAATGAATTTTCAAAAACATTCCAAAATGTTGGAAAATTACAGAATGAGGTCATATAAATCAGGCAAACTGATGACTAACACACCACAAACTTCTAACACTTCAGCATTCCAGGAACTCCAAGTGGGAGATTCCGTTCTGTCAGATACAGTGACGGAATAATCTGTGACCATGACAACCCGGCCTGCTGTGACTCTGCCCCTCAACCCCTCTGATCTGACAGTTTCAATGACCTTTCATGTGTCCTAAAGGTTTCATGTGCCCTTCTTCCCCCACATTCACAGAGTAAGATAAATACACGCTCAAGCGTACAAACAACCAAACAAACACTAAATCAATTATCTCGGGCCGTGGCTATTTGGTCACCCAATAAGATAAAAATGCGAACTTTTAGGAGTCATTTGTCAATTCACAGAAATCATGGGACAATTCCAAGGATTTGTGTATTCCGATTTAGACCTGAATGATGACTGATTGGGATGTTTATATAAAACTTGCATATCATTTTCACATGGCTGAGGCTCCTGTGCAGTTGCTGTGTGGTTTATCTAGTCACACCATTATGCAAGTGCATTCATCATTCAAATCAGATGGATCTGAATGCAGAAAGAGTATCTGCTTTGAAGTTCTGTAAATGAGAAGCACTTGACTGACATTAGGGCAGCGTTGAATAGATGTTTCCACCTCTCTCTCTCTCTCTCTCATTTTCTCTGTCTCCTGGCAGGCAGCGAGTAGAACATGTTCTTGTTTTCTTTTGGTCCCCGAATAAAAGGCCAGTTGGAAAGGAAAACTCAGTTGGAGGTTTTTAAAGATTGCAATAGTTTCAGTCTGGGGGCCTCCAAAAACTGGGCGAGCATAGACTGAATACAGAGCCCCCAACACACACACACACGGAGTGTGACACAGAATGTGAGTCTTTAAGCACAAGCACCTTGTTTAATAACTGCTCAGTAAATAGACTTCTGTCAGAATTGTGTAACGTTGTAAAACCCGGGTCAAAGTCCTCGTGTTTCAGGCTGAAAGAGATTTGGCGTTCCTAGAGTGTAACCTGACCCCAAAGAGCTTGCGGACAATGCTGAATTCAGAGCAAAGACGCCGGTCATTCTCGCCTGAACAAACAATGAAGCCTAATGGTGAGCATGAAAAGTGTTAATAAAGCCCTTCTGAGATAAAGACTGATACTGAGATCATCACTGTGTGGACACAGGAAGTTAAATACATTTTCTAGGACAATGGAGGTGGTGAATAGATGAATAAATAAAGCAATAAATCATCATAATTTCCAGTTTAGTCTATTGTAAACTTTTGTCTGGCATGAAGGATGAAGAAATAAAGAGAGACAGGCAGGGGGACAGGTTGTGGTGTTTGTGGGGGGTTTCAAGTAAGAATGTGTGGTAAGACAGTAGGACCTTCGGGGTGTGGCATAGTGTGTGGGTTTACTTAAACATATATGGGGACAAATTTGTATCCAAATATCAGCAATACCTGGCAATTATGAGCAAAACCTCCTTTTGGAAATGTCCTTGTTTGAAAAAAAAACCCACTCGTTTGTAAATAAATTCTATGGAATTTAGATAGATAAGTAAACGTGTGTGTGTGTGTGTGTGTGTGTGTGTGTGTGTGTGTCCCCAAGAGACTTAACAGCTGTTATTCACAGAGACAGAGAAGACAGAGAAAAGGTGTAATCTCACCTCTGTCTTCACTGCTAACACACACTCCTAGTGTCACCTGCTGACACCACCCACATGTTGCCCAAACACACACACACTCGCATCACGTCTGACAAATCCATACACACCTGCCACAACAACGCACAAGGACGTGTTACAGATCTGGTGACATGTTCCTAAACAAACCGTTTGATACACTGCAAACATCTCTGATAATAACCCTGAAACACGCTTTGGCACACCAGAGACATTACTGTGATAATTCATTTTATCACTCGGCATGATGCTGACACTGAGTTACTAATTTAGACAATACCTAACACCAATCCAACACCCACCCTCGCACACCACACCCACAGACTTGCCACGCACATCTACTGTCAAAGCACACATACCTGTTTAATGACTCACTTTAGACAGGGTGAAGGACTGTCGCGTAGATCCAGTTTGTCAGCAACTAGATGCAGACCAAACGGAGAGGTGTTCATAAGACTTCGGCTGTTCTGGTCTAAAACGATTAATTAAGTAATTTCAGGATGTCCAAGTTAAACGAGGTACTAACACAACTTCACATCTATATGCTATAGATCTGGGATCAAAGGTCTATATTAGCTACAGTGATCTTCAATAACCTTTAATGCCATTTCTAGACCAGAACTCTGAGTAGAAGCTGTAAAATATACTGGCAGGCCAAGAAATTGACCAACATTTGGATGTTTTTGTATAATATAGGCATGAGCCCATACTACTTCCTGACTGGCCAATGAATGGATTTGGTAATGATCCTTAACATCAGTTCCAAATCTATATCATGTGTGCATATCATGTGACTGAACATCAGCAACATTAACGAACAAGGACAAATTCCCAGGAACAGACCGTATTATCACCGATCATACACACTAATTCAGCAGCCACTTCAGGTCATCTGAAACAAACATAACCTTTGCCCACTGATAATGCACCGGAAGGGCAACACGAGCATTTGAATCCTCCTGCTCCATCCTCAGAAGACAAGAGCTGTAGGACATGGAACGGGCCCTGACATGTCTCCATCTCTCACAAACGTCCTCTCCACCTCATTCCTCATAATTATGATGAATAAAAGCTGCTCTGAATTAAATACAGCTGATTGGGGGAAACCGAGGTTGTGTAAGGCATTGTATCGAAACAGCGGCCTGTCAATAGACGTTGGCCTTTGTGCGGCTTTTTCATTATTCTCAACACAATCTACCAGTGCAATCCATTAGCCTGACACAGGCATGAATTAGAGTCCACAGAAATCCATTAGCGTCATCATATATGAAGTGCTTTTTTAGGCTGTCAAAATGTTTTGTTCAATTCCAATAGCTCACAGCGAAGGGTAACCTGCTGTGAAACATGCAGGCCTAATCAAAAGGTTACCTGACCTTAGATGAGAGGTCCTGTTCTGAGATCAGTTCCATGTTTGAACACATAAACACAGCATAATTAGATTTTCACTAGGGATGTGCAAAACTACATAATCTCAAAGTCAATGGGTTGCCGGAATGACTGGTCAACTGTATATTTAGACTAGGTTTCGGGTTCAACTGACCCCAATCACACATTTTCAGGGTGGCCACGCCCCCTAAAAAGTGTGTAATGAGATAGAATGCATGGATCCCGGAATTCAGGGATTCATTTTTTGGATATCTGGGATGTGTGGATATCTGAGAGAACATCCAGACCACAGCTGGACTTCTTGAGGAGGCTCATCTGAGATTACAGTTGAACAAGGACACCAAGACCGCAAACGCATGCATGCATGCACACTCTCAGCACAACATATCTTTATTGACAATTATTCAGTGCTATGACTCTTAAAACAATACTTGATATCATAGATAAAGGACCAGCACAGGTCAGCGTCTGAAACCAAGTTTATCATGATATCACTGTTGTTTCATCAACATTCACAGAGAAGTCACATGTACGAAACTACAGAACAAACACATATACACACCAAGTTCTCAAGAAATGAATGAATAAGGCCACCGTGTGCACGTTCCTCAAAAAGAAACACAAACAAACAATCGTTGCTCATAAATGACAAAGAAGAAGTAAGAAGAGGGGAGGGGGGCTTTCTTTCTCGGCTCTCGGTTTCTGAACTTTGACCTTGAGGGGGCTGGATCACTTCCTGTTCTGAATCACTCAAGGAACAAAATAATTCGCATTCTCTGCAATCCAAACAAACTTCGATGCCCATTTTTTTGTATTCTCAGTAGGGACTATAATAAATGATCAGCTGTGTTCCTGGAGTTATTTATAATTTAAAAGCTCTATGCAAATGTGACAGACATGTTTAGATTCAGGCGACAAATGTCAATTGTTAGAAATAACCCTTACAGAGCTAATAAGCAATCCATCATGGACACGGCATTCATGCAAAGCAACCGACATGAATTGCACCAAAACACTCTTTGTTTTTATAATAAAGCTTGACATTCCGGTTAGGGTGAGTTTAAGGTTTGATCTGGGGATTAGATTTAAGGCTATGAGGTTTATGGGTTGGGATTAATCATACGGCATGGAGGATATTTCCAAGAAACACTGCGTAAATGCATTTGCTCCAAAACCACTGGCCAAACTGTGCCCCTGCGGTTTATCAAAGTCTATCCAGAGCAACCATCAACGTAAGACCAAGTTTAAAACCATAATCTGTAAATCATAAAGCATGCCTACAAACATTAAAACTGATCACAAACATCTGTGTAATGTTGTCAGAAATGAACACACATTTGACACACAAACAGCATTCATGTCATTAAAAAGGGAAGCTGTGCAGTTTCTGCTTGGGAGACTCAGTCTATGAGCTGCAACAAATGGTTCACGGCCAATCAAACACGACATAAAACTGAGTTTTCTATCATAAAATCTTTGATTTTTATATTGTTTTATATTAGTGTAAAAGTGGTGTCGGCTTTTTAACATCTGCACAAGATTTCTGCAGTTCATAACATTTACACAAACATCAAGTTAAAACAGCAAACACTGAGTAAAGGTCTGCGAAAACAAGAGCGAGTCAGACTTGTTTCTTGTTGCACATTCTCTCTATCAAAGAGGTTCACGTTTATCTCCATTAAACAACAACAACAACAACACAGGAAACAATGCGTTTCACACTAATGTGCAACTTTTGTAACGCAAAATGTTTTTAATGGTCAGAAGAGGCACAATTGTACAAAGCTTAAGAAGTCGGGACCATGCTTACAACAAAATAAAAGGACCAAACGCTGTTACACGTTTACAAACATAAAGCGAAAGTTGAACAGTCAGACCTTTCCGAGGAAAACTCGCGATTCCGGATCAATATTTCTTGTCGTAAACTGACAAGATCCCCCAAACGCGATCCCGATGAAAGCTTTACATTATTCGCCTCTCAACCGGACCACCGGAGACGGTAGAAAAGCGGTATTCCTTGTGAACCGGGAAGGCGATGCGCTTCGTTTCGGGAAATCCGAGGAACTGCGTTTGGAATCCGGCGACGAAAACGATTCGTCGGTTTTCCACGCCCCGCAGGCTGCGCTCCGGATGTGGCACCAGGTGCGAGTCAAGAGTGAACGGGCGGGTACCTGTGTGAGTTTTACTCATATGGGTGTAAGAAACGTCCTTCATGGATGTGGATCCTGGAGCTCTCTCTCTCTCTCTCTCTCTCTCTCTCTCTCTCTCTCTCTCTTTCTGTCTCTTCTCAATCCCTGTCTGAATATAACAGTTCACAAAGTGGAAAAGTTTTTCCTTTATCCCAACATGAAACACGGCTGATGCCACCCCTCAGCTGCCATGCCTGAGCTGGAATAACAGAGTGATCTTTTATTCCAGATCTTTTCCAGTCGCACCTACAGTAAATCTGAGATTTGCAGCAATGTATCTCATGTTGGGACTGGGATTAAGGCTGAATTACTGTAAATCATAATCAAATTATTTGACATGAGGATTTGAGGCAGCAAATTGTTTTTTTTTTTACACATTTTTGTTTATTTTTGTTCCAGCCTGTTTATGGTCATCTTTTGTGTTGCAAAGTGTTTATGCGGGTTTATCTAGTTTATAAAACTAGATATAAAATGTAATCTCAAAACTGTTTTGTCGTCTTTTTTTCCGTAGGTTCCTGTAGCTCAGTTTGCAGTGCCTCAGGCTTGCAACTCCAAGGGCATTGGTTCAATTCTCAGGGTCACACATCAGGTCAACATATATCGTGAACACCCTGTGCGTTGTATTGTATAAAAGACAAATGCATTATCATACTGTCAGTATTATGTGTAAAACAAAGGGAACCATCTTGACTCACTCGGATTACGTTTTAATCTGGCGGGATTTAGGATTTTAACAGATATCCTTCATAATCCCTCTAAATTCTTCAGTCATCCTGAAGCATGTGAGGTCTTTGAAGCAAGCAAGGTTTGAGGCGTTCAGAAGACATTGGTAACATGGGAAACATCATCAAATACAGTGTCCCTTTAAAATGTTGTTTTGGATCCCATTGTGTTTTTGCATGTGTGTATATCGCAGTCGGGCTGAGTGGCAGAGCCAAAAGATTTGAATAATTCATGACTATGTTAATGAGTCTGTCTGAAGGAAAAGAGTGCAGTCTTTGCCCTAAGGCCTGTAGGGACGGAGTTGCTTTCCTTTTTCCCCATTTATTCCCATTTATTCCCTTCTCCCTCTCTCTTTTTATCTTTTTCCCTCCCTCTGTCCACCCTCCAAATGCTTTCATTTCAAGACTGTGGAGTGTAAAATGTGGCGAAGAGTTGAAGACGAGCAAAACACAAGACACATAACAGGAGCACTGATGGAAAGGCACAGAAATAAGAGGGGGAAATCAGAATGAGTGAGAGAGAATAATGATAGCTGTCAGGCAGAATGAGATGGCTTTGTGCCCGATCTTGGAGCACTCAGAGCCTGCTGTCATCCACAGCCATTGTACTGTTTTCTCTCAAATAGCCCCGTACTTCTGCTGCTCTCAGTGAAACTGTCACACGCTGTCTCTTTCACTGAATGATAAGAAACTGATGATTGAATAATCTGAGAAATCTTAAACAAGGCAGAAAATAGAGAACTGGTCATTTTATACTTCAGTGGTCACGTTTTGAGCGGCATTGAAATGAAGGCTAGATATTAATTGTGGGTACCATGACAGCGACAGGTTCATGACAATGGATGTCATGGCAAGCCTGGGGGACAAATTGTGTCTTAATAATCTCATCATCATAATCATCCCCTCTTCTTTTAAAACCCCTCTGACGCCCTCTTCTGTTTGAATTAATTATAGCAGTCATTGTAGTGCTATGAATAATAATATATAATAATATATGAATAATAATCAATAATGGTCAATGAGTACAATCCCACCCCCATGTGACCCTGCAGAGTGCCAAGAAGGTTTAAGTCAGAGGGACATGCTGGTTGACCAGCCTCACCAGTTAAACCAGCTCAATACCAGCACTGACAAGACTAAACCAGTCTGGGGACTTCCACAGCTTCCAAGGTTTTAATGTGCTGCCTTCCCACCCCATAGACCTCCCCTAAACTACCATTGAACAACCATTAACATGTTTGTGACTTACAGTCATTTACAATCCTACCATGTTTTTACAAGAAGCAGCTGTTACTTCCACTTGACTGTGTGCTCTGTGGAAACAGAGGCAAATCTGAAATTTGGCACATAGCCTTTAGAATAGCTGCAAAGGCAGATAAGCAGAAACAGTTACGCTTTGAGCTGGCAGAGAAAAGACAATATGCTGTAAGACATCAGACAGAAGGAGTCGTGGAGAGGGAGGGGGAGATAAACATGAACAAAAGTGAGAGGGAGCGAGAAATAAAGGAGTTATTTTTAGCATGCACAATGATTGGATTCGCTTTCCTCATGCTATGTTGGTTGGGTAGCTGTCAATATGAGCTATTGCGTAGGCCCAGCTTTAATCAAAATGGCATAAATGTGCTTGCATGAGTGACACGCATGTGAATATGCGAGTAGGTGAACCGGCCAGTGTAACTCTGGCTCGTGCGTTTGTTTGTGTATGAAGCATCAATTGAGCATCAAGCTCTATTACTTAGCGTCTGGTGGGAGATGTTGGTTTAGAGTGGTGGATGGTCTCTTCCTGCTGTGCCAGTTTGGTACACAGCCACTAATGAGCCATCTGGTGCTCTCACCATCAATCCCACAAGTCCCGGGACCATTACCCAGAATTCTGCACCCCTGCATTCAGCCAAATAACCCGACCTCTGCGGGAAGTGAGATTAAGATGGAGAGCTATGTTTGTTCATTATAAAAATATCCAAACAGTTTTACTGATTCAAGGATTCAGTTGTAGAGGATCTTGAGTTAACAGTGAGTGTGATTTTTAGCGAACAATGATAAGAAAAAGGTTTGTTAAATAATGACAATATTTTGGAGTGAACTTTTCCTTTAGGACTTATTTTCTTTACTCCATTATCAATTCCTTTTTATCGTTTAAGCATAAATTTAGCATACTTTATGCGTGAAGGAAAAACAATTTGCAAATGTTGAAAAACTTAATATAATACTTAATAGAAAACTTAATATATATTCTTGAATAAAACATAGTATATATTATTTTGAAAACAAGCTCTCTCTCTCTCTCTCTCCATCTCTCTCTCTCTCTCATTATCACTTCACTTTAATGACCCTTTATTCTTGCACTGACAACTTGAGTGGTGAAATACCCGACTCTCATCATTAGCCTGATTAGAGAACTGATAAGAGATGAGAGAGAGCTAATGAAGTCACTAATGAAGACTGAGAGCAGCTCTTTGGAGGAAGGGATTGTTCCAGAGTGTCCAATGTGGTTGATCCCATTCCCAGGCTATTCCCAAAACAATGCAAATGTTCAACACACCAGCATCCAGGTTTCAGTAATTCTGCTTTGATTGATTAATTGCCTGGAGGGATGCTTATGTGCACGTGTACGCACACTCGCACACACAAAGACTGTATTTGTTTGTTCTAATGATTAAAACCCGATTCTGTAATCTGTTACATCAGTATGATTAGATCAGATTCATTCATTTCTGAGGCTTTATGGTGGGTTGGTATCCAATAATAGGCTTCACAGACTTCTGTTCTGAAATTGTAATTTGCACACTGCTCTTTCAGATAACCTTCAGAACCTGAAAATAACACATTTTTAATAACGTGGAAGTGCTGCTGTCCCCAGCATAACAAATGACTTTGGCTGTGGAACACAGAATATCCAGCTAACAAGAACATTGATTTTTATGAGGGAATGTGAGCAAATATTTTATTTTTAAACTGTTTTTTGTTGTATGACTGTAGCCATCACTACATAGGTGTTGTCTTCTATTTACTAATAGATTACAAATTTTTTATTAATTGTGAATAATTATCATTAATTACTTTTTTCATAAATTTAGGATAGTACGATTTTTTTTTGTCTTTTATTTATGTGTTATTACATATACTGTTATATATTGTTAATGTTATATTATTTGAAACAAAAGTAATCGTAAGTGTGCAACTGTATACAAACCACTAGATGGCAGCATATCGCCATTGTCTCTTTATCTTTTCAGGTTTTAAGGAGATTTTTAAACGTCAGTGTTGATAATTGAAACATGATAATTGAACAAATTATAACTGAAAGAGTTCTTCAAAGTAGAAACTATATATTTGCTTGTAATATCATTTTAAACATTAAACCTGTCTTGCGTTACCTCTCTAAAGCCATAATTATGTTCCAACACGTATTAAAAGTACAAGTTTTTAACACTTAAAACATATTATATGTCTGACCAAATGTTTACAAAAATCCAGTGTTTACTTTAAATATCACTTTGCAGATGAGTCTGCAAAAGGCTCCAGTTTCATACAGAAGAATCCAGCTCTCTCCCTTTTTTCTCGATCTCTCAGTTTCATCCTCTCTGTCTAACACAAAGTTCTTGCACACATTAATCATATCTCAAGGGTCATTATGGTGCCAAACTGTTTGACTGTGGTTTGAAGTGTATCATCGTGATCTGCTTCTGTTTATTTTATAGGTCTATTATGGTTATACAGTGTCACTTTACACACACAGAGAGAGAGAACCAGACACTGTTTAATGGACGTATGCACGTTCCATGTTCCCACACTTTCATTTGTTCTTTTCTCTGGCTTTCTCCTCCTCTCTCTCTTTGTCCCCCCATATTTCCATTGATAACTGGCTTCAGAAAATACCCATGATCCTTTGTGATGTGTTAGACAGAGGTCTGATTTCCTGTTGTGTGCTGACCACCTCTATAGACCCCAGCATGCTTGAGCTAAAGTAAATCCCCATTTTCTTAGCTCTCACCAGCATCATATAATTAAATATAAATATAACATAGTAGGAAATATGATACTATATTTCCTATTCTTTTGAATCTACATCAGAACTGAGGATACACATCAACGGCTCTCCATATAAACTTTTTTTTGACAAAGGCTAGTGGTAGAGTTGCACTCCAGTGTAAATATTCACACACATAATTTGCACTTTGTCTGGTAACATATAGTAGTAAAATATATGGTGTTTATACAGTAAACAATTCCAGTGTTCAGAAGAAAAAAATAACGTGTTAATAACAGGAAATAAAGAAATAATGAGAGAGGAACGTATAACCCTAATAACTTTATATCTGTAAGAGCATCTATGTACGTGTGATGTTTCTCATTTGATGACGCACAGCGCATGCATACGTGTCTAAACTGCTGATTCTCAGCTTAGTTATGGGAACTGCAACTTTCTCAAAGAAGTTGTGTTTGACCCCCCCGACCCCCAGAATCCTTCAGCCTCGACTTCATCCTTCTGTCCCCAGCCACGGCAGCTCGTCCCAGGCTCTGGGTGTCACCACAGGGTGGCTCACACATGGATAGCTTCTTTGATGGCTCACACATGGGTAGCTTCCTGTACTACTTCCTGTTGATGAGGCTGAGTTAGGGCTGCCCCCTTCTGGTCTCAAGGGAGATACAGACACACACACACACACACACACACACACACACTCCCATACAACCCCAGAGCTTCCTCAACCTCTCACACATCCTCCATGCACCCTACGGCAGTTCATATCACATTGAGTCTCTGAACCATCTGTGACCCTTGAGTTCTGTCCCTCTGGATGGGAGGTTCTGCTTCCCGTGACGTCTGTTAGTTAAGAAGCAGCTTTAAAGATCCTTAACAAATGTTCTACATGCAAACGTACAATCAAGCTCTTTATTCATGTGATCTAGACTATAAAAAGACTAAAAAACATATATGTTTCTGATGGCCAAAGGGTCTTGGATCTCATTATGAAAAAAAATCATTATGCCATAAATCATGTGCATCATTATTGGGTGAAATAACGAACCACCAATCTCACATCATACTTTTCGTGTGTTTAATGTTTCAGTTTCCAGGCATGCTACCAGCAAATACTCTTCAGTAACAGTATGCCACGTCATTAAACATCACCTTTGTTATTATAATCCGATGCTGTGAATCCTAATCGTGGTCCCGTTATTTTTAAAGTGACCTACATCTTACGAGATGCACCGGCATCCCTCCTTTATATCTGTCGCCATAGCAACACAACGCACTTGCTTCAGTACCGCAATGACATCGAGATGCATCCAGCACTGCAGACAGTCGCTTATTAGGTGAGTGTGATCTTGCTGTATTGCATTGCAACTTCATTCATTTAAACACCTCCTGAATGATGTTCATAACATATTCAGATTTATCTGATACATTATAGGCTTGCTTGTGTTCAACCAGCCCATAATGTAACTAAAAATACACGCGTTTCCTTGTAAAACATCAAAACAAGGACAGTGTACTCAGATGTGTATCGCACAAAAATGAAGAGATTACGGTAAATGGGAGAGGACAGGATGGTTTATTTAAAGGGACCCGTTTTGCGCAGCAGCATCAACCTCGGACCCTGTTTGGACGGACCCTAGGTAGGCAGCTAACGAGGTTTTGAAACACGACCGTAATGTCCGAGTCGGTCTGTGTTTTTTCTCCCTGCCGACAGTCTTGTTAAGTTTGGAAATCCGATCCAGGAGAGCGGAGAGAGGGAGAGGATAAAAATAATATTCCCTGTAATAACTCCGTGCAACGGGCATGAAAACTCACTAAAGCACGGACGTCTCTCCGGTAAGTGATTATTTCAAGTTCATAAATGATTATTTCTGTCGGTTTTATTATTTATACGGGTGTATACCAGGTAGTCATCCTGAAGCAGAACGTGCGATATAATAACAATAACAATGTGAGACTGCTTATATTATTATTATTATTATTATTGCTTATAATAATAATAATAATAATAATAATAATAATAATGAAGAGTCGTGTTTGCATGCATGTTTGTTACAATAAGTATTGTTGTTTGTTATATATAATTATAAATGAAAATATTATTTATTGAATTGATTCAATAAATAATATCACTCTGCTTTGGTTATTAAATGCAACTCTCCTGAATGGGAAATGAAAGCAGATACGTTTGCTGGTAAATGAATTGGCTGTGGGGTGAAGGCCAGGCATTGTCCCTGAAGAGGGTTTAATCTCGCTTTTTTACGGATTGGCAGCACAGGATCAATTTAGTCAAATACTTTATCAGACCTCTTAGTCAATAACAATTACAGGTTTTCATTACTGTCGGTTTGGCATTTTGCAGATTAAAAGTTTAAATAGCTTTACTAGTAAAAGTATGCTTGGTTTTTTAAGTTAACTGCATTTACTGTTATGTTCAAACCTGCCATCTCAACCAGCAGTTTTCGATCATCTTCAGGCTCCTTTAGCCCAGTCAAGACATGGCCTTGTCTTTCTGTGGGAACGACAGGGGTAGTAATGCCTACAGCGTGGACAATGGAGTCCTGGACAATGGCTGCTTCGTGGATGCCCTCAACCTGGTCCCCCATGTGTTCCTACTCTTCATCACGTTCCCTATCCTTTTCATTGGTATGAATTTAGAGGAATACTGTCTATTAAGTACTAATGGATTTTGGATGCGTTGCTTACGACATGTCATATTATCCGTGCAGAATCTCTCATCTCTATTAGTTCCCGTTGAAACCTTTGTTGTCACAGACTCCTGCTCCATTCATAAATTCTTTTACATTTATGAAACATTAATGACACAGATGCAGAGCGCTGGTTGTAATTGTTGTAACTGTATATTATAGTAGACACTCAGGGAAATAAATGATTATACAATTATTCAATTATTTCGTCCTACTACTAAAGGCTGGACTGTGTGGTTCTGATAATAATTTGGAAAGAGAAAAATATTTTAAGATTGATGTGATACTGAGATATACGTCTGTGTATGTGAATGTGTGTGTCCAGGATGGGGTAGCCAGAGTTCAAAGGTACAGATCCATCATAACACCTGGCTACACTTTCCCGGTCACAGCCTTCGCTGGATCCTCACCTTCACTCTGCTGTTTGTACATGTGTGTGAGATCGCCGAGGGAATTGTCTCCAACACGTGAGCATCTACACACACATGCAAACAAAGTACACAACCTTAGATTTTCCATAGTGATAGTACATCTAAAGCCCCACCCATGCCAAACAGATATTATTCAGAATGGTTATTCAATTAAATGGGCAGTTTAAGTGAATTCAGATATTGTTAACATAGATGTCCATGTAAAACGTTTATGTGTATGAATGGCTCGCTTTAGGCAAATGGAGTCCAATCACCTGCATCTCTTCATGCCGGCATTGATGGGTTTCATTGCAGCAACTACATCAGTTGTATATTATCACAATATAGAAACAGCCAATTTCCCCAAACTGCTCCTGGGTAAGTCACTGTTGGCTTCATTATGCAAATGTTGGCAATTCAATTAGACGTCAGATATCGTTGTAGTGCTCACATTTCTGTTAGGTATAAGAATGACAACTGCACAAATTGCTTTTCACAGCTTTATTCATCTACTGGATTCTGGCTTTCATCACCAAGATGATCAAGTTGTGGAAGTTTGCGGAGGCGAGTTTAGGGGTACAGCATCTTCGCTTCTGCATCACAGCTCTGCTGGTAATCCTGTACGGTCTGCTCATGGCTGTCGAGATCAACGTCATCAGAGTCAGGGTACGTTCATCTGGAGTCCTGCTGTGGAAGTTCGTATGGGTGATATGCCAAATTATTTGTTTCTGTTTGGTTTTAATTTGATTTCTTTGATCAGTTGAAGACGTTTATGTCAGTATTGAAAGAGATTAAGCTGCTGAAAAGTCTAGTTAAGAACAGCATCTGTTTGACAAAGACAGTCTTGAAACTTAAGCTACTTAAAGGGATGGTGCACCTAAAATAGAAAATTCTGTCATCATTTACTCAAAGCATGTTTGTTAAAATTTAAATACCTTTTCTTTTTTGGAGCACCAAAGGAGAATTTTGGCAGCTGTCAAACAGACTACAGGTTCCTTTTTTGGCATACTGTTTCTTTAAGAAGCCCATCACATATTTCCTAAGTCTTTACAGCAGGGTTGTTGTTTAGTAAGCTATCGTTTAGTGTGACCTGTATCTCTCTTGTCCATCTTATCTGCAGAAGTATGTGTTCTTCGCCAAACCCCAGAGGGTAAAGCCACCTGAGGACCTGCAGGACCTGGGCGTTCGATTCCTCCAGCCCTTCGTTAACCTCCTGTCCAAGGCAACATACTGGTGGATGAACCCACTCATCATTGGAGCCCATAAGAGGCCCATTGAGCTGAAGAAGATTGGCAAGCTGCCTATCGCAATGAGGGCGCTGACTAACTATTTGTGTCTGAAAGACGCCTATGAGGAACAGAGGGTGTGTGCAGAAGATCACAGGTTTAGCATAAATGTGATATTTGTGCCATGTGACTGACTGAAGATTCATTCACCAGTGTTTCATTTCTCGACACATTCTCACAGCAGAACACAGAAGATCCAGAGAAATCTCCATCCATCTGGAGGTCCATGTACCGGGCGTTCGGGCGACCCATTCTCCTCAGCAGCACCTTCCGGTACATGGCTGACCTGTTGGGTTTTGCGGGGCCACTGTGTATCTCTGGAATTGTGAAACACCTAAATACCACAACAGAGGTCGATAAGACAAATAAGGTGTGTGTTTAATTTGATAATGCAAAAAAATGAAATTTAGCTACACATAGCTTTATATTTAGCATCAGATGTATTCTGATTGGCTGTGATTGTATTTTGACATAACACGGTGACATAAAAATCTTTTGTCACTGGAAATGAATTTATCTCATTCTGTCTGGTTAGAACAAAGTGTTATGATATTATCTCATTTATTCTGAAACCCATTTATAGCATGGTCTTGTTAAATCAATTAAGATGTTATTCAACTAAATGCCAATTAAATGATGAGTGTCAGATTTCTGGTTGTGCTACCTATTAGATTATATTTATTTTCCAGATCGTGAATGTGATTTCTGAGGTCTCCTGTTTTGACTTGCTGTTTATCACTTCCTGTGTGATGTCACAGAGGCGTCAACGCTATTAATGAGAGGCCCGCGTGTCATTGCCCAGAGAGATGATAGCTGTTATTAGATTTCACATAGCGTGTTGTCCCTGCTCAGATGACATAATGTCATGTGTCTTTGGTTAAATACGCTCTCAGGAGGTTTAGATAAGAAAACTTTTGACTGAACATAATCAAAACTGATTGATTGAATGATGTCACTGCATTTGGGTTGTACTGGTGTCTGTGTTATAGTTTGTGGCCATGTGTTTATGTACACGTGTGTGTGGGTGTGAGAGTGTGTGTGTGGGTGAGAGTGTGTGTGTGGGTGAGAGTGTGTGTGTGGGTGAGATAGTGTGTGTGTAGCTAAGTAGAGCAATCGAGCATATCTGTGTGACATGGAAAATTCCTCACTTCCACACACACACACACACACACACACACACAGTCACATACGCTATTTTAGTGAGGGCCTCTCATAGACACAATGGTTGTAATACTAAGATCATAAGATCATATAGAAGAATATCATCATTAAATCCAAATATGATTTGACTGAATCATGAGCCTTTCAGATAGTGATGACCACTTGATATGTCCTCACAAGTCAGTATTGGACATTTGTGAGGACAAACGAGGCCCTCACAAACAGAGCCAAACCTGTACGTGCACACATGCTGTGTTAAACAAGAAGAAAGAACTTTCGCTGGCAGGAATTGTGTTGTGCGTGTGTGTGACATCAGTCAGCACTGACAAGCCAAAGTGGTTTAACACATTACGTGTGTGTGTTGATCTGTCAGACAGGGAACATGACTTTAGGAGTTTACTTCATGTCCTCCACTGAGCTCCTGCAGAATACGTCTGTTCTGGCCGTTCTGCTCTTCCTGGCACTCGTGCTGCAGAGAACATTTCTGCAGGCCTCCTACTACGTCACCATAGAAACCGGCATTAACCTGCGCGGGGCGCTGCTTGTAAGTTCTGCAGAGTTTAATGAAAGTCATACGTGGGCAGAATTATTAGCCAAAATGTCATATTTCATATCTATATGCCCTCACTCCTCTTGAGGTTTTGTATTTAATAATACAGAAGACAAACTCTGACTTTATTAGAATAGCAAAGTCACAAATTAGATAGATCTCATCTATTGTTTTATATTTCATTATTCTGTTCTATTGTACTCTATCACTCTTTTAAATTCTATTCTATTCTATTGCTTTATTCAATTAAGTGTTGTACTATTGTAGCCAAGTCTAGTCTAATCTAGTCTGTCTTAACTCTTTCTTGATCTACACTGTTTTATCCTGCTCTGTTTGGACACTAGGTAAAGAGTTCAGACATTTGGTAAACATTTAGACTGTTCTTCTTGGAGATGACTATGTGGAGACTTTGATGTGCTCTCACTTGTATCTGTTTTCATCTGTCTGTCACTGAAATGTTGATTTGAGAAGACTGATGATTCCTCCATTCCTAACAGTCCCCTCTCAAGTCTCCTGTTGAGGATTTATTTGACCTTAAAATAAATTAATAATGACCAACAAACTATCTTAATGCAGTTTCGCACGATGACGAACGTGTTGGTTCTGTTCCACAGGCCATGATTTACAATAAAATTTTGCGGCTCTCAACCTCAAACATGTCCATGGGGGAGATGACCCTCGGTCAGATCAACAACCTGGTTGCCATAGAGACCAATCAACTCATGTGGTTTCTCTTCCTATGCCCCAACCTTTGGGCCATGCCAGTTCAGGTATATCATGGCATGCTTTACTTTGCTAAATCATCTGCAAATTTACCAAAGCAAAAAACATATGTCCTGTGTCATTCCTGTTCCTAGATCATTATGGGAGTGATCCTGCTTTATTATTTGTTGGGTGACAGTGCCATAATAGGAGCTGGGGTCATTTTACTGTTGGCCCCTGTTCAATACCTCATTGCCACCAAGTTGGCAGATACACAGAAGAGTACACTGGTAAGCTTCACTTACACTTTTGTGAGTTAGTCTGTATATGCTTGTTGTTTATACGCAATAGTTCTTGACTCCTAAAATTATTTTCTCAGGACTACTCGACAGATCGTCTTAAAAAGACAACAGAGATCTTGAAGGGAATAAAGCTACTGAAGCTCTACGCGTGGGAGAACATCTTCTGTGATCGTGTGGAGGAGACCCGAGAAAAGGAGCTTACCAGTCTCAAAACTTTCGCCCTCTACACTTCAATGTCCAGTATGATAGGCTCCTCCCCATCACATGCCCCAACATCTCATATGCCCCTCCCTCATCATATGCCCTCAACCTATATTGTACTTGTTCATCATGGCAATTTAGTTCTAATATTTTCTGGTTCATTTTCTCTTCAGTATTTATGAATGCAGCCATTCCCATTGCTGCAGTTTTAGCGGTAAGAGATGGAGCTTCACATTTCTTAGTATTATATGTACAACGTTGACAAAACATTCCCTTGAGCTTCTCGCTCGATTGTTTATAGACCTTTGTGACACACGCCTATATTGAGGAGGTCAGGCTCAGTCCAGCAAAGGCGTTTGCCTCTTTGGCTCTGTTCCATATCTTGGTCACTCCTCTTTTTCTCTTGTCCACGGTGGTCAGATTTGCTGTAAAGGCCCTGGTTAGGTACGTGACTACCTAAACTACTAATCAAAGTTCCTTAAATTTACCTTGCTAATTGGTTGTCACATTGATCTGTAAAGGTTATAGGTGGCATTTTATGATTTTCAGATGTTGATGTTCCATGTATGTTCAGCACAAGTGTAATAACACAGTATGCTTGTTGGGAATACAATAAGAGTGTATGTGTGTACTTTAATTGTTCGATATGTTGCTCCTGCAGTGTGCAGAAGCTTGGCGAGTTTCTCCAGAGCGATGAAATTGGAGATGACAGCTGGAGAAATGGAGATATGTCAATGCCTCTGGAGTCTGGGAAGAAGTACAAATACCCGGGAGATGTGAGTGCTCACACACAGATTTGCACCTAAAGACATTCCCCAACACTTACAAACCATTCCAAGCCTTCTGGTTCCACAAGGAACTGTTGTGCCGAGGGCTCCCACCCAATAAGAACAAAGTGCTTTTTGCTCTTAAAGGGCCAGACACACAAAAGGTCTGGCAGTCTAAATCTAAAGCATGACATACTTTGTTCATAATGTACATTGCAGTGTTTTTAACTAAATTAAACTAAGACATTCTTCTGTTAACCATTATGATATTTACTGCATATAAAAAATTACTTGTTATACAACAGCTTGATCTGGTCCTCTAATTAAAACTGATGATTGCCTTTGTAAGCACCACTAGTAATTGGTTGTAATCTGGACAGAACGAAATCTAAAGTCTTAACCAAGTCTAAATCTGAATTCAATGGCAGCATTAGAGATAATTCCACAATGGCAATCTTTTTCAAGATACTAAACATAAATCTCTAATTTAGATTCAATCCTAACATAGTAACATTCTGTATGACCTCAAAGAACAGCAAACGTGATACTCAACACGGTCAAGTCCCTAGAGGCAACACTCCCAAGTCCTGAAATGGGAGCTGTCATTCAGCATACCTGAGAATTCATAAATGTGTCGAAGAGGAGCCCGTCTACCCAGTCAGCTCAGTGGCCCAGAGGAGAGGAGGAGAGCTGGAGAAAGGGATCAGGGAAAGAGAGATTGAGGTTGAAGACTAAGGATGGAAAGATTTACAGTGGCAGGAAGAAGGGGGGCAGAGGGGGAAGAAATCCAAGGAGCAAGGGTTCGAGGAGAAAAAAAAGAAAATTGAATGTCTTTATCATTAAATGTATGTACTTGTATGTAATTGTCACTATTCAATCTCAAATCAAATCACTAATGCAAAGCAGCTCTTCAGCAAACATGGTGCCTCTTATGACAAAACGATGATTTTGGAGCAACATGAAGCTTTAGTAAATAAGTGACAGAAGTTTAATTTTTTGATGAACTGTCACTTTAAATTCATGATAACCGCTTTTGACAATCATGTGATGTTTCCCTGTTATTACAGACGAAGGTAATAAACAGGAAGGGGAGGTATCGGATGGATAACTACGAGCAGCCTGTGCGCAGGCAGCTGCGGCCCACAGAGACCGAGGACGTCGCCGTACAGGTCAGATGTCACTGTTCTCCACAACAGCCAATCAGATTCTCCTCACTTGCAGACACAGAGCACATAATGAAGTTCAACATTCAGATGGCAATAACCTTAAAGTCACAGACAATAAAAAGTTTGCGCCTGAGAACGCAGCAAGTAGAGTTCAAACTGAATTAAAGAACCGGCTCACTTTAAGTAAATGAACTGGAATTTGAATTGAGCTGGCCACACCTTACAGAAAGTTGAATCTGAATGAAGGAAGAGGAATATACTAGTCTGTAATGAGAAGAAACTGAGTGCAGTCACACAACAGATACATTTTATTTGTAATTAATGTAATAAATATTTGGCTTAATAATGAAGAGTTTTGGGTAAATTAAAGACAAATCTAAAATAAAATTGTTAATTTATTGAATATAATAAAACAATTAAATTAGTTTAGTTTGGTTCCAAAAGTCCCGTCCACACATACACACACACACACACGTTCGTTCCTTTCTCTGCTGGTTTAAAACCCTCATATGGAGTTTGTGATTCTTTAGACATGGCTTTAGTTAAAGGTGGTTTGGGTTCAGCCATCCTCTAACTGCATTCTCACGAGAAGAGAAACTTTAAAAATCAGAAGGACAATAATTTAAGTGTTTGTTATTTCGGTTTCTCCTCCGTTTCTTTATCCCTGGAGGGTGGACTTCCTTTATCATCCCTCTGGACAGCATAAGCCTTTTAGCTAATGAGGACATAGATACACATAAATACACACACACACACATTGTGTAAACGTACATGGAATCTCCCACACTGACTCACTGTCACATCCGCTCGGTCTGATATGATGGTCTAATCTGCTTTGACATTTACACTCTTTCACTTCAGTTTTCACAGCTATTCCTCCCATTTCTACGTATCTCTCTCTTTCTCTCTTTTGTTCTCACAGATGTTTATAATTTACTAGTATATAAATACTAGTACTGTACTATTCTAATGGATATGAGCATTATCACTGATGTAAATAAACATTGGAAAACTTGGAACACATCCGGAAGATGTAAATGTGACAGAAGCACCTCGTGTAAGACGAGATTAAAAGATCAGAGTTGTATAGCGTGTTAGTTTGCAATCATCTTTGTATTGTGTTTGGTTTTCAGTCATATTTTTTGTCTGCTGAAATGTCTCATTTAGGTGAATGATGGGTTTTTCACATGGGGAAGCAGTTTGTCGACACTGTCGGATATCAACATCCGAATCCCTACAGGTACACTTCCTCAACACACAAAAATCAATAACATACATTTCTTTCTTACATTTTCATAATCTTAACCTTTTATAATCTACATTTTCCACCTTAAAGACACTTGTAAAACAAAGGTTTTATACATGTTAAAGGATCTTTATAGAACCATACAGCCAAAAACTGTTTCAATTGCGTCAAGTACTATTTTTTAAGAATGTTGTACACAGAGAGTATATTTATTCTCTGTACAGTAATTCAAAGTGAAACTTTTAGTGCTTAACATCTCTACACATTGTTTACAAGACAGCCTTGTTAAAGCCATGAGCTAGTGGCTGTGGTCATCCCAGCACCCACAGACAGTATATATATACAGGGGTAAAACCTGGACGTATAAAACTGTAAATAACCAATCTCATTGGTCTCTTCAGGTCAGCTGACCATGATCGTGGGTCAGGTGGGTTGTGGGAAATCATCCCTGCTGTTGGCCATGCTGGGGGAAATGCAGACCATCAGCGGGAAAGTCTACTGGAGCAAGTGAGAGAGAATTTACCCGCTAATTCAGATTTGCATTGTTACTGTGTAAATGCTGTTATGTGGTGTAGAATTTGGCGGAACTCAAGATTCAAGATTTATGATCTAAGAGTTTCTAATTTGCATTGAATCTGAACATGATGGGAAAATGTGAAGCAAAATTGACCCCGTTTTCCCGAACGCTAAGCACTTAATCCATTTTTGAATGTTTGTTTATGTACCAGAAAACAGAGGAGTACATGTGCACGCCAGACCCAACAGATGCTAATCAAAGCCTTTATCTGTACAAACACGTGTATGGAAATATTCCTGTCTGTTCCAGCCACTGTTATGATGATGTATGTACCATGGTGTGCATACACGGGGCCGTCTTACTTTGTGTTCGTCCATGTTTGTGTGTGTGTGTGTTAGGACCCAACACCCCCAATCCCCCAGAGTATCCCTTCATTACTCTCAAACTGTCTGTGTTTTCCACCCACATTCAATATCTTTTTGTTGTCTGTCATTCCCAAATGCTTTTCTTTCTGTGGATATCTCCATCTGTCAGCCTGTGCTGGAGATGGTCTCTGATTAGCATTTGCAAGCAAAGACTACATGGTTTTAAATATATCTGCATTGTTAATCAAATGTAGTTGTGTTTTCTTTTGCCACATTAAAATATGTGTGGACTCACACTTCTAGTTTTGAGGAATTATTTTACTACAAATTGGAAAGAGATTTAATTATGATTTGCTTGTAGTTATAAATTAAGTAGTCTCGGTTTTCCTGCTGTCTTTCAAACAGAGCGAGGAATGTTGCTCAGTTTTTTTCCAATTCCAAATTCTCTAATGGCAATGACATCACTCCCCCATAAAAACTATGATGCTTATAACTAGACAGATTATCAAAGACCTGCGTTAGTTGAAATTGTACTAGTGAGTTAATCTGCTGTGTAGCCTGAGAGGAGGATGTCAGTGTTATTACAGAACAGCACGTCCTGTTGGACCGTTTACTAATTCTGGTCACGTGTGTCTCTTTGTTTCTCTGTATCTTCTCCCCGATGTTGCACTCAATCAGACAGCCTGATTGTGAGATACACCTCGATGGGAATATCAGGTATTTCACCAGGGGCCTTCACATGCTTACATGCAACACAGCAAAGCTGTCACAATTACCTTTAGAAATCAGCATGGGACTTTTTTGTAACATAAGTGACTTTAAAATTATCACATGCACATGTTATTTAGCTAAAGCCAGGGTATTAAGGGGATTTGTGTAGAGTATTTTTAGTAAGTAATTTCTAACATTCATTGCCTGTGATTTGTTAAGCATTATATAATGTAGTAATTTTAGTAAGTGTTCTTAAAGGGACAGGCACAATGTGCCTGACTTGTAAATTGCAGCGGTCACAATACAGGCCTGTCTTATGAAGAACGGAGGTACACAGTTTACAAAGTCTTTTAACAGTTGTGCCGTGACCCCATTCTTTCAGGACCCCTGCATTGCCTAAACCCCCTTCCTCCTCCTTGCACATCAATATAATGGGTTATGCTGTTTGTTTTTGTGAGATGTGAAGTGCAAAGTATGTGTTTTGTCTAACAAGAGAAGGCCGTTCTCAACGTCACAAGGTTTGTCTTTGGTTTTGTAAGCATTAAAGCGGAAGTATGTCATTTCCACATCACTATCCGCACCAAATGGAATTGAAACAATAACAACTTTTTCCAAACAGGATTCCCAGATACTCTCCCCATGTTCCATTGGTTAAAAAACTGGTGGCCCCTCCGCAAACTCACACTATTGGTTGAGCAAGAAGTTGCTATGTTGGGTCACACAATCAGAGCAATGTTGAAAGCACCAGAGAGCAAAAGTTTACTTGATTTTTAGGCAGATCAGCCTATATGAATGCTTAAGGTGTTGTAACATGGAAAAAATCAGTTTTGCCTTCAGTCATGTTATCTACTTAAAACGCCATTGGCTTTATCACAATGAAGGGCTCCCTGCATTTGTTATTTTGTTTAATCTGTTTCTGTAGCTCATCATTAACAAGGCTTATCTTCTTTTTCATCTGAAATTGGTGTGATGGCAAACAGAGTGTGTATTTCAACATTTCCATCCGTCTAATTATGTATTTCTTGTATTTTTTCTCCCTTTGCATCTCTCTCTCTCTCTCTCTCTCTCTCTCTCTCTCTCATGGATTAGTAAAAACAGGTACTCTGTAGCCTATGCAGCCCAGAAATCATGGTTGCTCAATGCCACTGTTGAGGACAACATCACATTTGGAAGTCCTTTCAGTAAGCAGAGGTAAAGATAAAACAATCTATAAACTTTCTTTTTTCTTATTATAATTAATCTCAAAAAGTGCAATGAATCTCTCAGTAACTTTGGCACCACTTTAATTTTACTGTCAAAGATAAAGCCAGTGACTAAACTGAGGATTTCAGTTTTAGTGAATGTTTTACATGCTAGAGGATAGACCTTAACTTTATTAAAACTCTGTGGGACTCTAGGTCATGACAGCTTTAGTTTTAAACTCTGTTGAGAACTCATTTTCAGTTTTCCTAGCCTTGGTTTTTGCAAAACATCTTATATTTTTAACTTTTAATCTATTGGGCAGATACAAAGCGGTGATAGATGCCTGCTCACTTCAGCCAGATATCGACCTCCTTCCCTTCGGAGACCAGACCGAAATCGGAGAACGGGTAAGAGAGGACGAGAGAGAGAAAGGGTCTTGTCATTTCTCTTACTTCCTGTAACTCACTGTGTCCGGGCATGAGACCAGTTATCTGACCTCAGCTGCTGTAATACTAATCAAATAAAGATCCGCTATTGAGACTACTACAGTCTTGCATATTGTGAGAATTGAAAGTGTTTAATTTGTATTTGTACGTGTGCTTGTAACTCTACAGGGTATTAACCTGAGCGGCGGTCAGGGACAACGCATCTGTGTGGCCAGAGCGCTCTATCAGAACACCAACATTGTTTTCCTGGTAAGATTCAACTTTTACAAAGCAGAAACGTGTAGACAGTATTGTACCTCCACCCTTTACAACAAACTCTTTCCAAATGATGTGCCACACATCTGATCTGTTTGTGCTGTGATGCCTTTCTTGTGATGAGCACAGATTTAATTTGATTTATGAAGTACGCCCAGATAAGATTTCTGGGTAACTCAGGTATGTTGTAGCAGCAGGAGTGAAAAACAAAACAAAAAAGTGAAAAGATTAATATTGGATTACTGTACATAAAAATACACACCCTTCTGGACAGGATCATGAATTCATCTCATTCCTATAATCATTCCTTGGAATGACATTGTGTCTCACATCAGAGGCGGTCAGAGGGTTCAATCTGGTGTCATTTCAGGTTAATCCACAAATTTTTTTAAAATTTGTTTTATCACTATAATAACCAATCACATATTTTTGGACAGATTGTATATTGGAATATTGTTAGAATATTAATATTGGAATGTTGACAGTTGAATTTCTGAATTAAAATAGAAAGTTTCCTAATTGGGGCGGTCATTCACTTTGATATTTGATTTTATCTAATGTGAACTGAACTCTGATTGAATCCAGAATTAACCCTTTAATCTGGTTGTGGGAATAGGATGACCCATTCTCAGCTCTGGACATCCACCTGAGTGATCATCTGATGCAGGAAGGAATCCTCAAGTTCCTGCAGGATGACAAGAGGACTGTGGTTTTGGTCACACACAAGCTGCAGTATCTCATCCACGCTGACTGGGTAACTAATAGGTTTGCTCTGATGGCTTTTGGAGATTTGACTCAAAAATTTGACTTAAGTCAGAGGCTTGTGGTTTCTCTAACTCTAATAAAGTTATTTGCCATTTTTTTGCTTTGTCTTTTGTTTCTGAGAACCAAAATTTAGACAATTACAATTATCTTTATGTAGAAATGAGGCAGCTCTCATAATGACTTCAGACCATAGCACACAAACACTGAGATCTGTATTTGTAGGAGGTTATCAAAATCAAAAGTGATTATTTTATTATTTAACTTTAATTTTACTATATGATTTTACATTCTCTGTGGGGTAGATAATAGCGATGAAGGACGGCTCTGTTCTGCGGGAAGGAACATTAAAGGATATTCAGACTCATGATGTGGAACTCTATGAGCATTGGAAGACTCTGATGAATCGACAAGACCAGGAGCTGGAGAAGGTCTGACTCCTTTCACATTCCAGCTCTGTTTACAATGTTTTCCAGTGACAGGCTCATTTGGGCAAGTGTGAATCTGTTTAACTGTGTTTAGGAAACTGAACTGGAGAGTCAAACCACTCTGGAGAGAAAGACTTTGAGAAGAGCGTTCTACTCCAGAGAGGCGAAGAACCAGATTGATGATGAAGATGAAGGCAAGTGTTCTCCAACTATAGCGGCATAACTTTTGGAAGTACAGTATGTCTCTTAATTTAAAGCTAAAGTGTGTTTTTATGTTAAATAAAAGCACAGATACTATACTATAGACAACTATAGATAAGCATTACAGAGAGGAAAATTGTAGTTGCAAACAAGAACATGGGAAAACCACTAGTGAAGCCCATTTTGGTGACACTAGTTCACAGACTTCAACTTCAGCTGTTTTTATTTTTATTCCATAGAGGAGGAAGTGGAGGAAGACGAAGATGACAACATGTCCACCACCACTAGCCGACGCTCTAAGATCCCTTTGAAGATGTGCTGGCGTTACCTGTCTTCAGGCGGCTACCTCATGGTCTTCCTGATGGTGTCCTCCAAGTTGGCCAAGCACTCGGTTATGGTGGCCATCGACTACTGGTTAGCAGCCTGGACGTCCTCAAACTCACATAACCAAAGTCTCTCGGATTCATTCACAAACTCAACCAATAACCCACAGAACTATGACACCACACAGATTGAAGAGGTGATGCAACGATGCCTAAAAGAAAGTTTCCTGATGAAAATGTTGTCAGTTGTGTTTTATTTATCTAGTAGCGCTTAAGTGGATCTGTTTGTGTCTCACAGCATCGCTCTTATGTTCCTGTGTTTATAATCCTGTGTGGGGCAGCGATAGCACTCTGCCTCATCACTTCCTTAACTGTGGAGTTTCTGGGTGTGTCTGCTGCTACCAATCTCCATCATAATCTCCTCAACAAGATCATTCACGCGCCGCTCAGGTAATTAACATGAGACGTGTTTTATACGTCTCATGTTAATTTGTCTTTTAACTTCTAAAACTGAACAGAAACATGTTCTTTTTATTTACCATTGTTAGATTTTTTGATATCACCCCACTGGGACAAATCCTGAACCGTTTCTCAGCAGACACCAACATCATCGATCAGGTGAGAAACAGACCAGAACTAACAAAAGGGAGGGGTGCGATTATTGAGTAAAAGCTATGGGCCGTTTTTTACTGTAGAGCACTGGGTTTGGACCAGAGTCAGGTTTGTTTGGTTGGTGCAAAAGCTGAACTTGGGAGTGCACACCAGAAAACTGCGTTTGAGTCTGCTGGAGAATACAGAAAATTTGCAATTGTTTGAAAGCAAACAGTGCTAATTTTTTGTAAGTAGCTCTGTCATTTTAAGCACACTTGGATGAGCAGACTTGCACTTCCACACAGACGTGCCACCACAATGCTGCAGCAGTTGACATTAATGTATTAATGACATCAGAAATATAGCTCTCTCTTTCTCTCTCTCTTTAGCACATTCCCCCAACGCTGGAGTCTCTCACTCGGTCCACACTCCTCTGTCTCTCTGCGATTGGGGTCATTGCTTTTGTCACCCCTACATTTCTCATTGCACTGGTGCCCCTTTCTGTGGCATTCTACTTTATTCAGAAGTACTTCCGGGTTGCTTCCAAGTAAGTAGTTGAGAAAAAAATGAGTCATTGATCCCCATCTTCTGTCTTTCCAATGCAAGTCTCTTTACCCTAATATAAGTCCTCTGGCAATATAGTGATCTATTATATTTAATTTTCTTCATAGACGTTTTGTAGAAGTCTTTGATAAAGATCTCTATGCCTTGAACTAAACTAACCATCTCAATGATCAAACACATATCACCTTTGATTTCAAGCTATGTATATTTAAAAATAAGAGAAAAGGGAAGATTATGTGCTGCTTTGCTCTGTAAATCTGCTTTGAAACACAATCTGCTTTGAAACAACGCACATTGGGAAAAGCTGTATAGAAATAAAATTGAATTAATGCCTTCATATCGGCATCTTATAAAACATTGTGATCTATGTAATCGAACCGTCTGTTTTTTTTAAATATCACTACTTTCATGCTTTCTTTCAATGCTTATTGGCATATACTGATGAGTAATTAACTGAATTAATTTATTAACCTACGTTACGTATAATAATGCTAAAGTTATGCAGCAAGTCTAGCAAAAACTCATTGCAACGATTTCTGTTTCCGTGGTAACAGTGACCTTTAATAGCCATTGTCTGTACTGCAGTACACCATTTTTATAAAAGTGAAAAAGTTGAAATCCTACCTACATGCAACTTTTACAGAAGCACAAGCTTGGTAGAATCAGAGCAGGCCTGTTTTTTAAGGTTTTATATCCAGAAACCTGCCATTGAGTTCAACTGTTGATCACCCACCTCTCCTCTCAGTTTGTTATTGTATATCCCTCTCTCTTTTATATCTTTCTCAGAGATCTCCAAGATCTAGATGACTCCACCCAGCTGCCTCTGCTCTGTCATTTCTCAGAGACTGCAGAGGGCCTCACCACCATCAGAGCATTCAGGTCAGTGCTTTGAGACTGCCAGAAGCACATGATTCCCTCTGTTAACATTTCTATACAAGGGAATGTGGCCACTTTTGGAGAACCCAAACAATTGCATATCAGTAAGATCTAAAGTGAAGTGAGAACAGGATTAGAAAGCGATTTACATGTGACACTATCCATGCAGTCTTGAGTCTTCAGTCAGATGATTCAAAGCGGTTTCTTATATGGTTGTTCAACCTTCATTACTCAAGTAATCCAACAATAAACATTTAAAGATTAAGTTTTCATCCAGGCTTGAAAAGTGTTGAAAGCTACATAAATGAATCAAACTCTCCCATCCTTCACTGCTGTGTTACCGTTTAGCCGTTGTGGTTCGGTATGACCTGCCGAACAGTCGCACATTGAATTTTGTTTCTAACAGACACGAGGCTCGCTTCAAGCAGCGGATGTTGGAGCTGACCGACACCAACAACACAGCCTACCTCTTTCTCTCTGCTGCCAACCGGTGGCTGGAGGTCAGAACTGTAAGTAAAACTCAAAGTTCAGTCTTACAGTTTAATGTGAGTGATTAGGTTGAGTATTGAAATCCTGTATTTGACTGTTACTCAAGTAGAGGATTTGTGTATTACATCCACATTTCACTGATGGTTGTATCCTGCATATAACTATGTATGTGACATAAAAATCTGGATTTGGATCTGGATCTGGATTTGAATATTAAATAATGTTAGACTCTGTGTTTTCCTCTAAGGATTATCTGGGTGCCATGATTGTTCTCACGGCTGCAGTGGCAGCTATCTGGTCCTCATCTCAGTCGGGTCTGGTCGGTTTGGGTCTAACATATGCGCTCACTGTGAGTTATTATATTTATACATAGTTTAATTGAACTTCCAGCGTGCATCAGGGGTAGTCAGGCACATCTCCATGACTTTAAAGCTCTCACGCTTCTCAGAGTGGACATTCTGTTTTATGTGAAGGTGACAAACTACCTGAACTGGGTGGTAAGGAATCTGGCAGATCTCGAGGTCCAGATGGCTGCAGTCAAGAAGGTCAACAGTTTCTTGAGCACCGAATCTGAAAACTATGAAGGATCCATGGGTAATATATTCTTTCCTGACAAGACACAACTCTTTTCTAACTATAACAATTTTATGGTTTTTCAGATTTTGTTACATGTATTCAGTGTGAAAATGAAGATTTTTGGAAAGACATATTAATCTGCTACGTAAAACCCAGATTTGTGGCTACCTGAACTGAGCATCGTAGTTTATAAGAATGAATGAAAATGATGAGTTCTGCTGCTGTAAATCCTCTAAGCATGGTGTATGTCAAGTCAAGGACGGAGTGACCTGACACCAATCACTGAGAGCACTGTGAACTTTCTAAGAATATCTAAACACTCGCCTCTGGAGAGGAAGCAGAACTGGTGTTCCTTGTACACAGTATCGATTTTGTGTCCATATTTTGTCTGTTTCTTCTAAATTCCTTAGGATCAATAAAATTTGGACAAATTGCTGACAAACAGTAAGACTATAATGAATATAAGAGCTATAAATGAATAGTGTGTAACAAACCTCAGATTATTTGATCTTGGAAGTATTTCATGAGAAATGTTTGAGTTTATGTACATCTGATATTTAATTGCAGACTTTGGATCAGGGCAAATCTAAACACAGCTTGAGACACTGTTGAGATCTCTTCTGAAACTCTACAAGAGACATTACTGATATGTTTATCTCAAGTTGCTCTTTGTTAAATTTTGTGGCTGTCTAGGAGAAAGTATTAATTAGAGATCCCATTTGTGATTTTTCTTTCTGATATAACATCATCTCTTCAGTGACATAATGGAAATCTGGGCTTGACAGCTGTAGGCACGAGACTAAACTTTGGCATTCAGGCACCATATATAGCTTTGTTAATTGTAACTTGAAATGGTCTGGGCTTCTTATCACCTGTGATCTATGATCATTTGCTGGCTACAGTTTCAGTACTTCAGCTCACAAAGGCAAACATTGAGATTTACATCAATGGAGAATCCACAGTAAGAAATCTCTAAAAATAAGCAGCTATACTGTTGGAAAATATGGCTGGAGAATTTACAATTTAAGGTTCTTAACAACAGGGTCCAAAACTCTTCTTAATGTGTGACTAAAATAAACAAAATAAACAAAAGTAAGGACACCTTATCTTTGCTCTCTTTTGATATTGTGTGATCTTAGGTGTCTCACAGGTACCAGAAGACTGGCCGCAACATGGCGAGATAAAGATCCAAGACCTGTGTGTACGTTACGACCCCATGCTTAAACCGGTCCTTAAACATGTCAGTGCCCACATCAGCCCTGGACAGAAGGTTCGCAACAACATGCTTCTGTATATGTGATTGCTTCAGTAAACTATCTGATCTGTCGATAATCTGATTTAAGCCATGGCCTTCCTACACAATTTTGCAGTAGTTCAGCAACACAATCTGAGCCGGACTCAAGCTGTCTCACTCATATTCTCATGCATCTTGTGGTGCCAGCATTGCAACAGCAAGGGCGAGCTGCTCCAACCAATCACAGACTAGATTGTTCAAGATTAATTAATGATACCTCTGCAGCTAACAGGAAATACATTCTTGGAACACTGGCTAACGTTCTGTAAAAGTTCTCTCAAAGTTATCAAAAAACATTCTTGCTGCAATGTTAGCGGAGCGCTTCTTTAACGTTATATATCGTACCTATCAAAATGTTATTGTTACTTAATGTAAACATTATGGAAACATTTTTTACAACCTAAAATTGTTAGCTGGGTCTTCAAATCTCCAAGCCATTACATTGCTTGGTGGAAGTCTCATTTTAAAGTTGTCAATGATCATTTGGAGTCATTAGATCTCTTGTAACACGCAACACTGAGTTGTGGTCTTCTCTGAAGTTCTTTGTGGTCAAACGCTGCCCGCATAGTGTAGCTGGCACAAGTTTTCTCATCAGTTTTTAATTCTGATTAGTCTAACTTGATTTTGTTAACAATATATGACACAAATCACAATATATAACAGTATGCAGTGTGACAGCGCAAAATAACAAGTGAAGTGATGACCTGTAACTGTCCACAGTAGTTTGTTTAATTGAGAAGAACAGAAGCTCCGAGCTTGTTTATAAAAGAGCAATGTGAAAATGTCATTTGATGAATAAGTCAAAGATCTCACCGACTGTCTTCTCTCTCTGTTTGTGTCTGGGACATTTAGGTGGGCATCTGTGGTAGAACAGGCAGTGGAAAGTCTTCGCTGTCTCTGGCCTTCTTCAATATGGTGGATGTTTTTGAAGGTAGGGTCCATGTGGAGGACAGCTTCTGAGCAATCCCTTAACTCACAGAAGAGGGCCATAATCGTGCTGTCTCTGTTTAATGAAATATATTCTCCAGATAACTGGTTCTTTGCGCATCGCATTAAACATCAAAATTGACGCTGGACAGACCCTGGCTAACAGGGAACACTCTCAGAACATTAGCTAATGTTCTTTAAAAGTTCTCTCAAAGTTATCAAAAAACACTTGCCGTAATGTTACTATAACATTTTTTATTTGATATATCACATATATCAGAAACGTTATTTTTAAGCCTTTTGGCCAAACAGTAATGCTAATATAATGCCTAAAAAAATGGACGTTTTGAACTTTCAAAACAACATGTTTAATGTTATACAGTTATTTTTAATTTCCCCAGCTGTTCCTGACCAAGCAGACTTTTAAATGCCCGTTCATAACTATAATGATGATGATACACAACAGATGATTGTGTTATGTTTATTCTAAAATCGTGCTGTGAATGTTTAATCATTCGTCAGCTGGAAATAAAATGCTCTGAAAGTGATTTTAGACATCTTGCTCATATTGTTTATTCTGTTCTGCATATGGTTACAGTCACTTTGACAAACAGCTGTGATGTCATCAGCCACAAAGACTCGTAATATCCTGGTATCATTATTGTCATTTTTTATGCCTTCAGCGTTTTAACAAACAAAACCACAGCCGTTATTTTCCAAGTTTATCATGTTATCCAGCATGCAACGGTAACTTCGTATTTCTCTCACGTAGTCAAAATAAAACTTCAGACAAATCAAACAGTACACACTGCTTTTGTGTACGGACGTATGATGCGTTTTAAATCAGACGTGGAAAGAGTCTGCTAAGTTATCCACTAAGGGCCGGTGTGTATTAAACTTTAACATCTAAAGCAAAAACAAACCTTCAGTGAAAGAAGAAAAATGTTACTGTGAATAGTCAGAGATGAGCTTAAGACTGTCATATAATTTGGTATGTTAAATATGCGGGTCATGTTTATTTTTTTTTTATTTGCATTAGGGAAAATTGTTATTGACAGCATTGATATCTGCAAGCTTCCACTACAAACCCTGAGATCTCGCCTGTCGATCATCCTGCAGGATCCAGTGCTGTTTAGCGGCTCTATACGGTACACAAGCGCTCACACGCTCATCAACAAGTTACTGCTTGAAATATTACCAAATGATGCTTCACATTTATCCAAACATTTATCACATGGAATAAAGAGCTGATCATTAATCTTAATCCAGCCTTTCAAGTGGATTTTGGCATCCCCAAAATGTGCAAAAATTCAGTGGTTGTCTAAAAGGCTTGACATGATGGTAATTATAGCAATATTCATCATTTTAAAACCTCCTGTATGTTTATGACATGGAACTTAAGGTCTGGGTAACAGTCCCTAAATATTAAAATTCTTACAAATGTAACATGTTAACACTCTTAGGAAATATGAAAAGGACATTAAAATGACACAACACAAAAGTTAATTTATATAATCATCTATATAATCTATAAAAGGCTTCTTTAAAATGATCCTCCGGGGCAGAAAAGTTCTGCTAATTAAAGGATCTTACTCATGTGCATTGTATACGTTAAGCATGTACCCAGACACATGCTCACTGAGTCAGGACTCATCTGACCACCCAACAGACAATAAACCGTAACTTCCTGTCTGACTTTTGTCATTAGAAATTCAGCATAAAAAGTTTTTCACAGGAACCACGTGATGTGAAAAAGTGGGATTTCCGTTTGATTGCTATTGCATAATTGTTTTCCTTTCTGAATAAGATTTTATTTTCATGCATGCCTCTTTTTAGTGTTGATTAAAGTGTTGTATTTATTTCATGACAAGTGTCTTAAGCTTTAAGCTTGTTTGAACTTCTTATGAACGCTCATGAAGAGTCATGTTTGTTACAGCGAGCATATGGGGTTTGTTTAAAGAGCCAACAAAGGGATGAGAAAGAAAATCAAACTGAAGCACCATCAGAAGTCATCTGGGAATGGTTTTGAGCAAGCTGTTGCCATGACGATATTTAGGGGCTAATAGATCATTGGTCCCCAGAGACTTTTGCTAATGTGGCAAAAATCTATTAGTGATGTACAGAGAGTCCCGAGTTATCAGTTCTGCAGAGCTTTAACTGGTTTAAATTTAGGAAAATATGAGTTTTCCAGTTCTCAGTGTGTTAGATGAGAGTGTGATCAAATTTATTAGCATTGATTGATATTTTTAACTCTTCGAGTTAACTCTCTTTGAGCTGAGTGTTAACTCTCATTATAACTCTTGTCTTCCATGAGCGTTTAGTTCATTTAAAGAAATAGTTCACCCAGAACAAACATATTCTATAATCATGTGCTCACAGACTGTCAGCACACATCACTGTTCATCACCCAAAGTTACTGTATGGCTTCAGAGTACATATAGCGGATAAACTTTAACTGCTTAATGGCCCCCCATTGGCTTTCAAACAACAGAGTTGTCAAAACATTTAGCCACACATCTTTTCTGTTCCTCAGAGTAATGAAAGTCATAGGACAGGATTTTTGTTTTTGGAACATTTTTGAACATCCTGTTTTGGAATTAGGATTTAGGAAATGATCAATAAGTCATGACAACATATTTTGATGTGTTTAGGTAACAAGTTAAGCAGTTTCAACTAAATTTGAAATGACTTGTACAGCCACTTGGATTACTTTTGATTACATTTAAGGCAGCAAAAATGTTTTATAGTGTATTAATTATTTTACTTTTATTTATGTATTTTTTGCAGGTTAAATCTTGACCCAGAGTGCACCTGCACTGATGACAGGCTTTGGGAAGCCCTGGAAATCGCCCAATTGAAAAATATGGTGAAAGCTCTCCCAGGAGGACTGGGTAAGCCTGACAAACTCCAACTGTTCAACTGTCATCACAGCCGGTTAAGAAAACATCGACTCCGTAATGTCAGTCACCTCATAATTTGGACACTAAATCATCTGTTGCAATAAAATACTGGATGTTTGCCTGGATTTTGTTTGGACTTTGCTTCAAACGTTTTTGACCTCTGCTTTAATGACCTCAGCATTAAGTGTTATTATGCGGTTTGTGAAGAGCTCTGTGGGTCTCTTTCTCCAGACGCTGTGGTCACAGAAGGAGGCGAGAACTTCAGCGTGGGGCAGAGACAGCTCTTCTGTCTAGCTCGGGCTTTTGTACGCAAGAGCAGCATCTTAATTATGGACGAGGCGACGGCTTCTATAGACATGGCCACGGTACGACCTCACCTGTGTGCGAAACAGTTAAACTCTAAAGAGTTCTGTTAAGCTCAAGATTTGTGCAGCGTTTTATTACAAATATCCTTTCTTCAATATTCATAACTCCCTTTACTTTTGTAATGTGACATTTGTGAGGCAAACAGGATGTTTAACAAGAAAAAATGGGGCGGGACTTAAATGAGTTCATCAGGAATTGATTGGATCATAAAAAGTGGGTGTCACATTAAAAAAAAAACAGAACTGGAGCTGTGACAGATGGTTGAGATAATATATTTTTTTCTGAATAAGGTTAACTGTTGAATTGTACACAGGAAGACCAGAAACATGCATTACTAAAGTAAACACGGTCCATTTTGATTTCATATTGACTGTTTAGAAAAGAAATCATTGTGACATTACCTATATAGGGTTAGCATTTCTCATCTTGTATGAACAATGTGAGGTACCAAAACTTACTCTGTGTGACAAATTCAACAGGAAAATATTCTTCAGAAGGTTGTGATGACTGCGTTTGCAGATCGGACGGTTGTCACCATAGCGGTGAGTTACACTTTAACTAACCACTTCCTAGCTGATCTGTATAAACATACAGGCACAGAAAAAGCAAAATAACTCTGCAATAGATCTTTAATGGGGGATAAGGATTTTTAAAACTCGTTTGGCTTTGACATTTTCACCCTTTTGTCTGTTGTCGTCCTTCTCCACCAGTCACAGTCCTCTGATCATCAGTTTACTCTACATCTACCTGCGTTAACTTATTAACTTTGCATTAACTAACAGTACAAACTTTCAGCCAGCTACATCGTCTGATGTTTGTTCTCTATATCTATTCCAAGTGTTACACAGCCACTAATACACAGAGCTGGCCGTTCTGCCACTTTTTGTCACTTAAAACACAACCTACAAGAAAACAATTGTTAAAATGATTTTAAGTTTCACAGTACTAGATTAAGCCGTGAATAAATGCATGCTGTTTGTTCGCTTGCCTGTTATCTCCATTTTCCACTTTCTTCTCACCCTCATGCTTATTTTTTTCTCTCTCTCTTTCCCTGTCCCTCCTTCTGTATCCGCCTGTCTCTCTTCCTCCGTGATCCAGCACCTGGTTGCCTCCATCTTGGAGGCGGAGCAGGTGCTGGTGTTTTCCTCTGGGAATCTGGTAGAGTGCGACAGCGCCGCTAACCTCTTGGCACAGGAGGACAGTCTCTTCCACAACTTAGTCCGGACACACAAGTAGGGGTGCTCTGGCTCCGCCCCTACACGCCTACGTTCCAGCTCTTTGTTTGGTAACCAAACTTCCTGTGTGTGCGGCATTTTACAACTTTATTGGTCAGGGTCATTAACTTTATCCTAAAGTATTTGGGCAGTTACAAATGCATTTGGGTAGTGGACAAATAACAAGTGTATTAACCTGACTGATCTCAAGATTTTAAACAATTTAAAGTGAAATGTATAATTTAGGAGTTGTGTTTACACTTAAATAGCTTAGAAAGGTGACCAAGGAATTTTTTAAGTATCGGACATGGAAATGTTTTGAATGAAGCCAGCTGTCTGCACCAGCTCAGACTGGCTAATAAATAATGCTATAATATAAAAGGAAAATACGTCAGCAATAATATTATTCCATGGTCATGGAGACAAATATATTTTTAACCAAAATTGTCATGGCCGGTAAATTCTCAATGCACCTGTTATTCACAGGTGAGGAATTTTCGAACCTGTGTTGCTCGCACACGTCAACTTAACTGTCACATTTCTCTACAGCATCGTGTTCACACTATCCTGACGGCGGATCTGGTGATCGTGATGAAGCGCGGAAGCATCATGGAGAACGGGACACCGGAGATTCTCATGGAACAGGAAGATAGCTTGTTTGCATCCTTTGTCAGAGCCGACATGTAAAGTCGCTCATCTCCATCACTACAGTCAGTTCATCCAGCATCCGTTGCACCACTTTTGGCCTTTAAGAAACATGCATTAGAATGGACTGACTTACAGATGTAGGAACTGTTTTATATGAAACCTAAGTTCCTTTTTTCAAAACTTTTAGCCTTTTGTTACTTATACGCTCTTTTTCTAAGTTTATGACGTGTCAAAACATGCAATAAGCATTTATCTACTGTTTTAACTGGTACCAACACTGTACAGAGGATGTCTGTCCTTCTGAAGACCAACACTCTTCAGACCTGTCTGTCTGAAGTGCATTGCTGATACATATGTACAGAAGGACACACTGAGCTGGCTCCTCTAAGCCTGCATTCATGCCTGGAGAGAATTGTGGGTTCTCACTTTTCCAGGCAGTGGCACAATGTCCACCAAATATACCCTAATGTCTTATTCACACCTTATAGTCTACACAAAAGTGATTGTACTTTTTACTGTGTGTTATATTCCTCTTATGCAATTACTAAACCAAAATCACATTTTTGCTTTTCTTTGGTTTGTGTGGTGGCTTAACATTTTTGCACAAATGATGGCCATGTTTTTGTCTGCTTTTGTATTTGTCTAATATTTGTTTTTGTTTAAAGCATATTCCAGTTACCCTAAATCCATAAAGGATAAATCTCAAGAAATATCAGGTCATTTTACCCTCAAATCACATTTTAAAAAGAAACTCATTTTAGGGCCATACTTTATTATTATTTCCATTTGCTATTTTATGCATTACAGTGATAAGAATGTGATTTGTAAAACAAAAACACAAATAGGCCTTGTTATGCAAATAATAAATTGTTTCTTTTGTTTTTGGTGTATAATATGACCCAGACATTTCTTCATAAAGCCAAAAATTTTAAAAAAAAAACCCACACACAAATACTGTGTACCTTCCTACCATTTTACTGTATGGCTTCCTCTGTAAAATCTAGCAGTGTGGATAAGTTTCCTTTTACAAGTCTAAGTAAAGAACAGATTAACGAGGATCTGAAATATCCTTCCTTGTATACTGTTTTATTGAGTTTTAGCATGGCAATTTCATCACTAGTCTGCAGTCTCTCTACAGCCAGTAGTCTGTTTCTAACTTTCCTTTAATGCTGTGCCAGTCTGTACTTAGCCATCCTCTCTTGAACCTTTAAACATTCAACTTTCTTTATTTTAACCCTCTGCTTTCTGGAAAAATCCCTCTGCTTTCACAGCCAAGGATGCTGTAAATGAGCTGTTGTGTTGAATGTCACTGCTTAGCGTTTCTTTACTGGATGCTTACTGGCACAGACAGTGACTCTGTGAGTATCTGCAGTGAACTGTGATGTCACACCTGACTGCTGATATTCCAGTAACTTGTAAATACAACATGCGCAAAACTGCAGCCGACACAGGACAGAAGATAACATCTGCAAGCCAATGCAGGGATGGAAACCTGAGCCAGACTCTGTTTCAAATCACACTCAAACCTAGTAAAATTTGATTTCAGCTCTGACTTGGACAGTAAATTAGTCTACAAGGTAAATATTTTCACTGACTATTGTGACACTTTGGCAAAAACCAAAGACACGCTCTCTGTTGTCCGAGAAAATGTGCTTATTTAATTCTGTATTTTACAGCAGAAAAAGTACCATTTTAAAACGTACTTGTACATCAGAGACTTGTGAATGTGTCTGAGACAAAAGCAGCAGATTCAGTCTGTCATTAAAGTTTAATAGCAGCTTTAAAGCAGCACATCAGTGACAGTCACATCAGTGACATCAATGTTCTCATTGCCAAGCAAAGGATGTTACACCCAGATCAGCTATATATTATAAGCTCTCCTTTAAAAATCATATCCCAGCTATTCTGTGACTGGTTTGATCACTTTCTTCATGTGATATTTAGTTACTTAATCGGTAGTTTTATTCTTTTAATGGTTGTTAAGGGTGGATATACTTAATACAATTAGTCTTTAAAAGACTCTTCTCCAGTGGCCGAGGAGAGTCATGCACCGCCCATGTGCGTCAAAGTCAGACGGTCGGAACCATCACAAAGATGCTTTAACGAAGTCAAAGTTGGGTTCGTAGTTTCTATTCTGCTATCTCGTTGTAGTTTATTGTGTAAAACAGATGCAGAACCCTGTTAAAACGTGCATATAATAACTTTCATTATTGGATCAGAGACAGGGAGAAGATGCAGGATGGTTACTAAACTGCGCCATTGACAGTGGTGGGACACTTGGAGAGTCTCTATTCTTAACCATCTGCCCTGACATGCTCCAGTAATGTTACCACGTAAAAGCATCATCCCTGATGAGTTCGCTGTGCCGGCGCTCGCGTCGCGGATTCCCCGCAAGCCCGTGTTCAGAGACCGCGTTAACAAAGCGCGCTTCATCGCCAAGAGCGGCGCTTGTAACCTGGCGCACAAGAACATACGCGAGCAGGGCCGGTTCCTGCAGGACGTGTTCACCACACTGGTGGATCTCAAATGGCGTTTCACTTTGGTCATTTTTACCATGACTTTTCTGTGCAGCTGGCTGCTGTTCGGTATGGGATGGTGGCTCTTGGCTTTTGGGCACGGGGATCTGGACCCCAACCGTGTGCCAGGCATAGAGCAATGTGTCACTAACGTCAAGTAAGTGTTTGCTGGGGACAATTAACGTCCAGGCTGAAGGTGTCCAAATTTTGTCCATTGTGAAATATAGTTGCAGCAGTATGGTTGCGAAATGTGTGCAAATGTGTTTTCTCTAAGCTTGCCGGTTTAATCTATGTTTTAAAAAGTTACGGAAAAACTGCAGGAACGCAGAAGGAGAGAAATGTTTAATGTTTACCTGCAGGACACAATTCATATCCTGAAAATAATTAATTCATATGTCCAAACATTGACTGGTGAATAATAATAAACAGGAAAATATAAATAATAAAATATATATATATAATCATACAGATGAATATAGATGGATACAATGTCAAATGGTGAGTAATATTTAATTCTAAAACATGTATAGTTAAATTGTAGATAATATAGATACATTGTTACTTTGAATAGTTTGAATAGAATATGGCTGGTTGGTAAAGCTTTTGAATCACATGTAAGCTTATTAGTAAAACCTGATGGGCCTTTTTGAGTAACACTCGTCTTTCTCTGTCTTTTCCAGTTCCTTTACATCTGCCTTTCTCTTCTCCATCGAAGTGCAGGTCACCATTGGTTTCGGAGGACGCATGATCACCGAGCAGTGTCCCGCAGCCATAGCCTTCCTCATTTTACAAAACATCATCGGCCTGATCATAAATGCCGTGATGCTCGGTTGCATCTTTATGAAAACGGCCCAGTCCCACCGTCGGGCTGAGACTCTTATCTTCAGCCGCCACGCTGTAATCGCCGTGCGCAACAACCGCCTGTGTTTCATGATCCGGGTGGGCGACCTGCGCAAAAGCATGATTATAAATGCTGTTGTGCGTCTCCAAGTGGTCCTAAAGACCACCACGCCGGAAGGAGAGGTCATACCTATCCACCAGATCGACGTTCAAACAGAAAGCGCCATGGCCAGCAACAACATCTTCCTGTTGGCACCCCTGATCATATGTCACGTCATTGATAAAGACAGTCCTCTTTACGATCTTTCGGCGATGGAGTTACAGTGTAGTGATCTGGAGGTTATTGTAATCCTGGAAGGTGTCGTGGAGACCACTGGCATCACCACCCAGGCCCGCACTTCATACGTGGCCGAGGAAATCCAATGGGGCCACCGCTTCGTGCCCATAGTGACGGAGGAAGAAGGTGTGTACTCGGTGGACTATTCAAAGTTTGGTAACACAGTCAAGGTGACCACCCCTCGCTGTAGCGCCCGTGAGCTGGATGAGAAGCCGTCGATTCTGATCCAGACGCTCCAGAAGAGCGAGCTGTCGCACCAGAACTCGTTGCGCAAGAGGAACTCCATGCGCCGGAACAACTCCATGCGTAAAACCAATTCAATGCGCCGCAACAACTCGGCCCTCTCTGTGCCAAAAGTGCAGTTCTTGACCCCGGAGGGTGGGCAGAACGTAATCGGTACATGACTAGAGGCCTGTCCCCTCTGGTTAGTTATTTTCACCTGTCTCTCCTTAAACCTCACTAGCCCTTGTCTGGGTCTTTACAACTTCCTCTTCAGTTCCTTGATCATTTTGTTTACATTTCCTAAATGCTAATGGGTGGTTACCCGAAAGATTGATATTTTTTAGTTCATACTGTGAAATGCACTTTTTGTAGCTTTGTTGTACAAATGCCATGTTACACATTTCATGTTTTCAGGATCATTCTTTACGGAATAAACTGCAACGTTAAGCAAGTAAAAACAACATTATAGAGATGAACTTGTTTTGTGTTTTTTTCACTGTTGTTGCCTTTTTGTTTTTAAAATGTTCTGTATCATGTGTTTAATACTATTACAAAGTTTAAGTTTATATTTGAATTGTAATAGCCTCTGATGTGCCCAATAAAGAATGTTGGGCTGTATTTCAATACACTCTTTATGGAGCCCTAATGCAGTTTTTAGGATTATTAACACAACTGCAAGGCCCCAAGTACAGATATTTAAGTCCAAAGTACATAATCCCAGACAATATGAGCACAAAATAAGGTTGACCTCCAAGTAGACAGTAAATTAGGTTTATTTTCACTTCATTGTTAATAAAGGTGATGAGGGCCTCTGGTGGCGATTAACATTAAGATATGGTGCATTGACCAAAGGTAGCCATTAAAGTAGGAGTCCTGACTCTATTTTACTACTGTTACAACAAAATATTTTATTCACTCTATGACAATATAGTTATGTAATGACGTTTATACAATTATTTACATTTTCATTGACATTGTAATGCATGTGAGACGTACTTTCCAATAACAAGCTTACAATCTTAAAAAGCTGCAGATAGTGTCTCCAAAGATAATGTATCCCCTTTATTTAATGTTTTTCCTGCATTTAAACGTGTTATATTGTACATTTTGGCAAATCTCGTTAAACAACTCAAGTCGCAAGGGAATAATGCGAGTAAATATCGCCTCTAGTGGTCAGTCGCGGTACTGACATTTGGTTGAGCATTATAAACGATAAACTTTGCGTCTCGCCGCTGAAGTTTAACCAGAGAAACTTTGATGTGCGCGTTTGGATGTGCATTATAAATCGCACTCGTTAGGGATCTGAAAAACACTTCGTCCCGAGTATGGGTGCAAAGTATGGGTCATATCCCATCATGCACTGCGTGTGGATCGAATGACTACATTTATAATGGACAACCATGCACACGCACGTTTATTGCACGTAATAATTTCACTTCTTCATGTGCAGTAGCAGTCCATCATCTCACAGGTAACTCACACTACATAGAGGGAATATGAAGGTGTTGCACCCTGTAGGTAACTCGTAAGGGTGTTGGGGACGTCCTCTCCCGCTTTATGGGGACTTTAGCTTTGCGCAGTGGCAGTATCGTAGCCTATGAGGTTTATCCGAGGCGCGATTATTGCTAATTGAAAACTTTACCCAATACCCCGCCGTGACGACTTGAAATACAGTCGGCGCTGGCAATTTTTGACGGTCTCTACGGAGACTGATATCACTTGTAAAAAATAGAGATTACAATCAATGAAATAAGGGCGTGAATGTGAACGCGTATGTTGTTTTATCGTGCGAATTTAATACGGAAGTTTTCAGACGTGATGGGTGGTTTATTCCGTTTGATTGCGATCGTGTAACTGTAGGACGGCAGGATTTCCTGGTTGTGACGGACGCACCGTAAATCGTAATACATTTGCGAACGTAAATTTTCCGAAGCCATATATCTGCTTTAAGTCGTGTATGTAAAAGCTGTGTAACTCTTAAACTGACTTTTTTTCTTGAGACTTTGGCAGTATGGCGTGAATGTATAATTACATGCAATAAGAATTGAATTACGTTCAATAAGACGGCGCTTGATGGTGCGCGTTTACGGTACGGTACATTTTACGGTAAATTTCGTGACGTAACGGGTCACGTGTCACAGTGCGTGTACAACTCGCCTGTCGTCATCACGGAATGGGAAGTGAAACCGTGAGCGCGTGATCCGTCTGAGTCTGTTGGATCTCTATTAATGTGAATACACATTTATTTATGAACGCATTTATTTATGAACGCATTTATTTGTGACAGAAATGGACGCCGTTAAGAAAAACGGTAAACGACCGATACAAGAAGACAATCATGGGAGCAGTTCCAGCGCCAAACGCCGAAAAGGGAACTTGGACCCTTCGAGCCACAAAGCTGTTGTTATTCTGGCTCGAGGTGGAAGCAATGGGATCCCTTTGAAGAACATCAAGTTGTTGGCAGGTGTTCCTCTGATCGGATGGGTCATCAGAGCAGCTCTGGATTCAGAAGTATTTGACAGGTGATTAAACTGTGCTGTGACGTCACTGCTGTGACGTGACGTATAATAATGATGTATGTATTGTAATTTACTCCCTAATTTTCACAGTGTTTGGGTGTCCACCGATCACGATGAAATTGAAAAAGTGGCAAAGGTTTGGGGTGCCAAGGTGCACAGAAGGAGTGCAGAGGTGTCCAGAGACACCTCAAGTTCCCTGGAAACCCTTCAAGAATTCACCAGACATCACCCAGGTGAGGAAAACAGACTTGTGTGTATGTAGTTTACATTGTGTACACTTAAAAAATGATTTTACCAAATAATGAAGAAAAAAGCGGCCAATAAGAGCGCAGCATAGAGGGGAACTCCTTGAAACTGGGTGATGAAATGTCAAGAAAAGTTTTGTAAATTCTAGAGGAAGGATGACTGTATTGAATATCCTGTTCTACCTTATCTTTAATTTTCTTTAGTCAGAAAATAATTCCTAAAGTTACATTTGTGTTATTTCATAGTTTTGATAAGTTTACTATTATTCATAAATTTAAAAAAAATATGAACAAAGAAAAAGTGTTTCCAAACTTTTGACTTGTAGTGTATACAAGCTTAAGTTACACCCTTTAAAACAATCCACGTAATACAGGTCAAGAGTGTTCAATTTAAAAGCTTTATAATCCTCTAATGTATATTCATTGTATACCATGTCAGTTTAACTCATTTTTACTGTGAATGAAACCAAAACAAACCAATAAAGGTCAGTTGATTAAGTCTAACATGATGTTCTCTTCCAGAGGTTGATGTCATATGTAACATCCAGGCCACTTCTCCATTCCTGCACCCGTTCCATCTAAAACAGGCCCTGGAGCTTATGACCGAGAAAGGGTTTGATTCTGTCTTCTCTGTAGTTCGGCGACATCGCTTACGTTGGAAAGAGGTCAAGGAAGGTTTGTTGAGTTTTATATTCACCTTAGAACAATATAAGAAAAGTCACATGGTACCAAAGATTTTTAAAGGCACAAGTATTAAAAGTTGGAGCTGACGCATGTGAGTCTGTTTCTAGAGTTAAGTCTTATTTAAGAGAATAATCCTGTTTTGATTTCATTTTACACACTGATTTATCAGTGTGTGCCAGTGGAATCGAATCCACCACCTTTGCGCTGCTAGCGCTCTACTAATTCAGCAACAGAGACACCATTATTAAATATATATCATATATATTTTATGCAAACGTAATAAAAGTTATAATTTATCCCTATAATAAGTATGAGTATTTTCTTTTTCAGACAACGTTTTCACTGAACCTCTAAACTTCGACCCAGCTCACAGGCCGCGCCGTCAGGACTGGAATGGAGAACTGCATGAAAACGGCTCCTTTTACTTTACAACCAAAGATCTCATAGATAAAGGACTTCTTCAGGTAATGAGAGTTCCTTGGCCAAACAGAATGAAAGACTTCAAAATCCTTAAAGCTGTTTCCATAATCTATGAATCTGACTCATTTAGCTTTACAGGCACAATAATACACTGCCATAAGCTTCAATCTTCAAATTCTCCAGTAGTACTTTATTTGATGTTTCGCTACATTGTACAGGGTGGAAAGATGGCGTACTTTGAGATGCAGCGTGAGAACAGTTTGGACATTGATGTGGACATAGACTGGCCTGTTGCTGAACAGAGAGTGCTGAGGTGACTCTATACTCCCAATCCTTTATTAAAATACAAATACAGTACATTTAGTCACACTTTACATTAATGTTCAGGTTAAAGTAATGGTATTATTATGTACTGACTACTAATACAGCTGTATAATTTAGTTTGTGCTACTGTTGTAATCACACATTACTATTGTAATATTGTATTTCATTGAATTAAATGTACAAATAAAGGTGATGGGTTTAAGTTTACTATGGAAAGCATTTGGAGTCAATGTAAACAAGTTTCAAATCTGGTTAATGCATATCAGCATATATCCATTTCCATGTGTATGTGAAATAGGTTTGGTTACTTCGGTAAGGACAAGCCACAGGTGGTGAAGCTTCTGCTGTGTAACGTGTCAGGATGTCTGACAGATGGTCAGATCTACTTTTCGTCAAATGGAGAGGACATGATGTCCATCAACATCGTAGACCAGACCGGAATCCGCATGCTGGAGAAAGAGAAAGTGGAGGTGACTCCGATGTTTCAGTAGCTGCAGTGATCAATAACAATTGTCACCCCCACCCATTCTGAACTAACCTTACATAACAATGCACCCCCCACCCGACGCCTTTGTTTCTGTGTTGTAATTTCCCATCATGCACCTGGGATTCCTTTATCTCTTGTCTTTTTATTAAGCAAAATGTTGATAAAAATGCAAAGTTAATTAGTCGTTACCTTTATCATACGGATATGGTTCTATAGCCGTCTGTTGCTGTACATTAAATGATATTTAGTGAGTTAGTGCAAATCACCATTCATGAGCAGATGGGATGAGTCACACTGGTAGTCAGGGCTCTCAACTAGCTGGTTTATCCTTGCGCAGTGGCAGTATCATAGCCCATGAGGTTTATCCAAGGCGTGATTATTGCTGGTTGAAAACTTTACCCAATACCCCACCATGACAACTTGAAATATAGTTGTTATTGGTAATTTTTGATAGTCTCTATGGGGACTAATTTCACTGGTGAAAAACAGAATTGTAGTATTCTTTGTTTTCATTATATCTGTTGAAGAACAAATATAGAGCAAAGTTTTTGATTTGATGTGCAGTTAGTGATTTCAGAGTTTCATTAAGAAGGTGGGGGTGTATAAGAGGTGGTCACGTGATTTCAACATGGCATGGATTCTTCATATCATGTGGGCTTTTTTAAAATATTTTAGTAGGGTCTATGCCATTTGTATCTACACTACTTTGTAAGATGTACATGCTCTTTCTTCTCCAGGTTATTTTGATATCCTCAAGAGAAAACCCCATACCAAATACCTTGTCTCTGAGAATGCGCTGTCAAGTCAGGCAGATAGGGGGTAATCTAAATGAGGTGAAGAAATTCATAAAAGAAAAACACCTGAAGTGGAAAGATGTGGCTTACATGGGTGAGTCAACAGCTCATTTTCTCCCAATTATGTCAGCTGAATGCCACAATCAGTAAACCAGAAGGAATTTATTAAACAGAAGGAACAGTGTTATTCTAGAAAACATTTAATTGGACAAAACTTTATGTAGTGCAAGATGATTTGTAGTCTGTTTGCTGGAAATTGGCTGATAAACACATTTAACACTTAGTAAAGTGAATTTCGTGAGTGTTATGGAGTACACTGGAATGTAGATGGCCTCAAAGCTACACACAGACTGCCAAACTTTCATTTTGATTTCATGAGGTCTTAAACTAATAATACAAGTGGTCAGTGATTCAAATAAGTTCTCTATAGCTTAAAATACCATTTCACTATTGCTTTTTTAGTGCAACAGTCTTGTGTCTAATTCCTCTCCCATCTGTACTTTCATGTATCAGGTAACGATAAACCAGATGTGGAATGCCTGAACCTGGCAGGGCTAAGCGCAGTACCCCAAGATGCCCCGGTGGTGGCGCAAAATGCTGCAAAATACAACTGCCAAAAACCAGCAGGTCACGGGGCCGTGAGAGAGTTTGCAGAGTACATCCTCAAATGGAATAAGGCTCTCATTGCTCTGGTCCAGACCAAAGGGACAGGCGCCTCCGGCTCATTCAAGCTCAACAAGGAGCAAACTGAAACCAAGAAACAGCCTGCAAAGAAAGCTGCGCCTGCCGCCAAGAAGCCTGCCGCGGCCAAGAAGCCTGCCGCGGCCAAGAAGCCTGCCGCGGCCAAGAAGCCTGCCGCGGCCAAGAAATCTCCCAAGAAGCCTGCCGCGGCCAAGAAATCTCCCAAGAAGCCTGCCGCGGCCAAGAAATCTCCCAAGAAGCCTGCCGTGGCTAAGAAATCTCCCAAGAAGCCTGCCGTGGCTAAAAAATCTCCCAAGAAGCCTGCCACTGCAGCCACTAAGGCAACAAAGAGCCTCAAGAAAGCCAAGAAGCCAGCAGCCCCTAAGAAACCCACTAAGAGCCAAGAAAGGCTAATTTTGCTTAACCCAAAGCCACAAAGCCCAAAGCAGAGCACAGAGCACAAAGCCCAAAGGCCCCTCCGAAAAAGAAATAATGCGACTTTTTAATGTCTTTCGGTCTACAGACGGTTCTTTTAAGAGCCACCCACTAACTTGTGAAAGAACGCACTCGAAAACCGAAACTCGAAAGTATTTTGGTTGCTTTGATAATAATAAATAAGAAGAAAAGAAATCAATTTCTGTCAATCTGTTGTTCACATTATGCCTTAATAAATTTTACTTAATTTTATTGTTATTTGAAATCGTGAAATGATAGCTGATGGCCCATACTAAAAAGCTCAGTCACCAGACTCAACATGGACACAATCTGCATGTATTTTATGATCTGCATAAGTATGGTATATTTTCAAACATACTTGGTATATTTCAATTGAGTCACAGAGCACTACAATGTTGATCAGTTTTGAGCCTTTGCACATGTGCACGTTTTATAATTACCCTACATGGAAATATGTTAGTACTTTGAATTAATTTATTTTACTTTTATGATTATTTTTAAAAATGATCCTGCTCTGCGCCACAGAGTGAAACCGGAAGAGCTTAAGTAAAAAATGAAGTCACCTCCCAATGAAAGTACGTTACCAAAAAATGGGAGTCAGATTCAAGGTTGGGAGAGACTTTGGGATGTTTAATGAGCTTTTTAGCTTTGTTATCATTGTTATAATATAATATATATTGTTATATATAAGACCAGTCAACATTCTGCTCATTTCCGGTTCTTTATTCTTTTTATCTTCATTTTAGTTTTTATATCTTAGCTTTAATTCAGTGACCTGCACATTTTTGTTTTCTTGATCTTAATTTGGCTTCACATGTCTCTTATATTCTTTCATACAGTTTAAATACATCTAAATAAAGTTAAAAATAAATTTTTATTCGTCTTTCTAAAACTATTTTCTGTTTAGCAACTAAACGAAGCAGGAAGAAAGAATGGGGTGGGCTTTGTGGTTTGGAGGGACTTTGACTGATTGGGCTGAAATTTCACAAGCTTCGACCAATGAGCGTCTGGCAGGCAAGTTTAAATACTGGAAACAGCAGTAGAACAAATCATCATCTTCATTTGGGCGGTTTTAGTGGTTCAGCGACTTCAGAAGAAAATGAGCGGCAGAGGCAAAACCGGAGGCAAGGCCAGAGCGAAGGCCAAGACTCGCTCATCCAGGGCCGGGTTGCAGTTTCCAGTCGGCCGTGTCCACAGGCTTCTTCGCAAGGGCAACTATGCTGAGCGCGTCGGTGCTGGGGCTCCCGTCTACTTGGCCGCGGTGCTCGAGTATTTGACCGCGGAAATCCTGGAGCTCGCCGGAAACGCCGCTCGGGACAACAAGAAGACTCGCATCATTCCCCGCCATCTGCAGCTGGCGGTGCGGAACGACGAGGAGCTCAACAAACTCCTGGGCGGCGTGACTATCGCTCAGGGCGGCGTTCTGCCAAACATCCAGGCTGTGCTGCTGCCCAAAAAGACCGACAAGCCTGCCAAGACCAAATAAAGTGACCGAGTTTCAGACCCAAAGGCTCTTTTAAGAGCCACCCACTTTATCAGCTGTAGAGCGACTTTCTCCTTGTTCTGCGATGTAGTAACTAATATTAAGTAACGTGTTGAACTGAAAGTGCTGGTGTGTATGTTTGTTTTTTTTTGTTTTTTTTAAATAAATATATGTAGGTACATGAGAACAACCGCACAATTTCTTTTCTCGGTCTTTAGCTTTGCGTTTTAAGGGCGCAAATAAACGCCAGAAGTATATGTGAAACTCTGGAATTGATTATAATTCCGCCAACGCAAGAGGAAGAAACTCCGAGTTGGGTTTTGGTTGGCCAAATATTTCCGTGTAAAACGAAACCACGATTAGCGTCCCGAATTCTTTCCTGAATATCACAAATACAAACTTTGTATAAAGAAATGTATAATGTAAAAAATGTATAAAGAAAACACATCGATAACACCAGACACGGAGGATCCTGTGTTTCGTCCCCCAATATCATTTTATGTTGTTATAAAATGATATTTATAAATAATGATGTAACATGTTATGATATGTTGTTATCGATGAGCCCATTATTGTAATTCGATTATTTGGGTGGCGGTGATGACTAGTCTGTTTTATTTTATAGTTTTAATTTTTATTGTTTAAAGTTGCCATTGTTTGATCGTAAACGTGCATACGAATGAACTAAAAGGATCTTGAGCGGGAAGCGCAAGCGGCGCGGGCTCGTTTGAAAACAGGAGGCGCGCGGCCATTGGTCAGCCGTCCCACATCAGCCAACCGCGTAGCTGCGCGCTTTTGCGGACGCGTGAACGCGGGAAGGCTCCAGGCTTTAAAAGCAGCGTGACACGCCGCGCTGCGTTACTTCATCAGACAGAAGACGATCGACTGCAGGCATGGCGAGAACCAAGCAGACCGCTCGCAAGTCCACCGGCGGCAAAGCGCCGAGGAAGCAGCTCGCTACTAAAGCCGCCCGTAAGAGCGCTCCGGCCACCGGCGGGGTGAAGAAGCCTCACCGCTACAGGCCCGGTACCGTCGCGCTGAGAGAGATCCGCCGCTATCAGAAGTCCACCGAGCTGCTGATCCGCAAGCTGCCCTTCCAGCGCCTGGTGAGAGAAATCGCGCAGGACTTCAAGACGGATCTGCGCTTCCAGAGCTCCGCCGTCATGGCGCTGCAGGAGGCCAGCGAGGCGTATCTGGTGGGTCTGTTCGAGGACACCAACCTGTGCGCCATCCACGCCAAGAGGGTCACCATCATGCCCAAAGACATCCAGCTGGCCCGCCGCATCAGAGGAGAGCGCGCCTAACCGCGTCACCCGCCGACCCCCAAAGGCTCTTTTAAGAGCCACTTAAATTACACGATTAAAGAGTTTCCAGTTTCAGTTCATCTTAAAACGCATTACACCGTTTAATGTTGTTTAAGTGACGGAAGTGACACTGTAATTAAATTAATTACTGACCACTGATATATTAATATAAATACTGATTATCAGTATTACTAAACCATTGATAGAAGAAAGGTGGATTTTTTCTTGTTCACGTTGTAATTTCTGATAGAGATTATAATTATTTGTATAATATATATTATATAATTATATAAGCATATTTATATTATACGCTTTGGGTGTGTAGTTTAGTTTAACTGAACGTTAACTTTTGTAATCACTGCATATTTTCGATACATACTCCGTATGGTAGTTTGTGTGGGAATATATTTTAAAATAATTTCATTTCAATGCCCATCAGTATGATTAAACGCCGCGCTGCACTTCTGGCTTTACAAATTTGTAAAGCCAAAGTGGCAAATATATAACGCGGTTTTGAAATGAACCAAACCGAGTGTGTGAATAAAGCGAAACAGGGTTGGCGCCTTTTTTCCTTCTCGTGTGTCTCCACGAGGTCCTGTAGGCAACCCTAAAAGTCCTGCATCACAGGTCCAGTTATGCATTCTCGTTACAATCATGTCTGGAAGAGGTAAAGGTGGAAAGGGACTCGGAAAAGGAGGCGCGAAGCGTCACCGTAAAGTTCTGCGTGACAACATCCAGGGAATCACCAAACCCGCCATCCGTCGTCTCGCTCGTCGCGGCGGAGTGAAGCGCATCTCCGGGCTCATCTATGAGGAAACTCGCGGTGTGCTGAAGGTGTTTCTGGAGAATGTGATCCGTGACGCCGTCACGTACACCGAGCACGCCAAGAGGAAGACCGTCACCGCTATGGATGTCGTGTACGCGCTGAAGCGACAGGGACGCACCCTGTACGGCTTCGGAGGATAAATGCGTCCAGTCGCGGATTAAGAAAGCAGTCAAACCCAACGGCTCTTCTAAGAGCCACCGACGATCTCATGCAAAGAGACTCCGAATACAAACCACCTATTTGCTGTTTGTTTTGCTTTTTTTTTTTAATGTCATAAATTTTGCAGAACGATGTTTAATAATAAAGTCTTCATCTTTCTAAGCGGTACGTTCATGTGAACTGGGACTTCGCGCCTTGTTGGTGTTGTGTCGTGTAGTTGCAGTCTCAGAAGTAAATGCCGTTTTAATAAGCAGTCCAAATTCTCTCAGACGATTGAAAGCGGTATAAGCTTTCACACGCAATGAAGGATATCTGATGCATGTTTGTTTATTAAGAGTCCAAACGTGTAGTTTTCACTTCAGTTAACTTAATATCCATAATGCAACTACATTCTAAGCAGCCCGAATCATTTTAATGGAAATCTTAAAATGAATCATATTCGTTTGCAATAATACCATGCGTTCTGTTTTCCGTGTTTTACAAAAACATTATCAGTCATGTAAATGTTTTTGTGCAGTAATGCAACGCTGTAAGAACGCGCTGTTTATATAATAAAACAGACTACGATTGTAGTGTTAATGTTGAATGGTGCTGCACAGCGAGTCGAAATAAAACGCCATCCGTTCAATTACTGTTTTACATTGTTTGTTTTCGCGTTTATCAGCATGATAAGTTTTCTGTCCATTAGAATAGTTTCACGACGCCTTTTAATCCCCAATAGAATATAAAACGAGGAACTATCTGGATATCAACACTTACACTGTCTAGAAAAAGCACACGGTTCATATCTATTATTTATTGGTTTAATCGCAGAGAAAACGTGAATATGACTGATAATGTCATTTCATATGTGATGAATATAATGTGATAATGAACATACGCGACAACTATTACAAAATTACGAAGAATCAGATAAAGTGCGGGAACTGAAACAAAGGGCGGTGAATTGTATGGTAATTTTCAAACAAGAGGGGGTCGGTGGAAACGCTTTCATTGGCTCCCTTCTCGACCAATTGAACGATTTTTAGGGCTGGGCCAACAAAGGCGCACAACCGGAGACGTGAATAAATACCCGCGGACTGCAGGCTCGTTTATTCAGCGTTTGGTGTTGTACCAGAACTCAGTATGCCCGAGCCAGCGAAGTCCGCGCCGAAGAAAGGATCCAAGAAGGCCGTCACCAAGACCGCCGGTAAAGGCGGAAAGAAGCGCAAGAGATCCAGGAAGGAGAGCTACGCGATCTACGTGTATAAAGTGCTGAAGCAGGTCCATCCCGACACCGGGATCTCCTCCAAGGCGATGGGCATCATGAACTCTTTCGTCAACGACATCTTTGAGCGCATCGCCGGTGAGGCTTCTCGTCTGGCTCACTATAACAAGCGCTCCACCATCACCTCCAGAGAGATCCAGACCGCCGTGCGTCTGCTGCTGCCCGGCGAGCTGGCCAAGCACGCCGTGTCTGAGGGCACGAAGGCCGTCACCAAGTACACCAGCTCCAAATAAAGCGCGACTGCAAGCGCTCGTCCACCACAAAGGCTCTTTTAAGAGCCACCCATCTCTGTCGAAAAGAGTTCCTGATACTGGCAGGGAAAACGTTGTTTTTTACTTTGTGGTCGTTGGTTATTATTTAACAGCTTAGATGGAGATGGAGATCTTTTGTCCTAAACAAAGCTGAAGCCATTGTGTTGAGAGAAACGTGAATGCATTTCATCGCTTTATTTTTTTGGATACAATAACTTATGCTTAAGACATACTCCGTCTCCTCTTTTCACTCCTAAACTTCTTACGGCAAGTTTAAAGTGGTTTATAATTTAAGATTTCGGGTTAAAGTTAGAAGAAATGTCAGCCTGACGTCCACTTGGGTTAATGGATATAAAGTGACCTGCAATTTTGTTTCAACCCGAAACGGCCAAAGAGAGACAAAAGTTACGGACTGCAGCTTTAAGTGGATGAATTTAATGATGGTTGTGTTACAAAAACGCGCTCCAGAATGAACGCTAGAGGGCAGAAATGTACAAGCTAACAAGTTACACCCCCCTCGCATTTCAATTCAAAAGGATATTACAATTAAACCACTCGACCACGAATATATCTCCTTTATGTTTGTAATGCAATCAGATTTTCACTACCTTTGTGACTTAATTGCTTGGAAAAAAATATAGATGCAAATGTCCACTGACAAGTGAAATAAAATCAGGAGAAATTGTTTCTATCATCTTAATATCACATATTAAAGACAGACACGTTTTAAATCAGCTCATCTTTAAATGTGGTCGATTTATTATCAGTGTAATCACTATGGAAACCCAGATTTGCATGCTGAAACTGTCTGATGCTCTAAATGTAGTTATATCTTACACTGTCTCCGCACCCTCATGAATTACTTCGTTGTTTGGTGGAAATATACGACCTTTAGTTTTGTGTGCTGTCTGATCACCAGGGTAAAGGCACAGAGCCGTAATGAGGGTGAGATTTCCACTCACTAGCCACAATTAAAACTCAGTAAGTCTGTTCATTCTTGGTTCCTCTTAATCTATGCATCCTATGAGAGATGGTGAACTCGATTAACTCTTGTCATCTTCTCGCACGTCATGGTGTGGTTTCCGTTTGTGCACATTATAAAGGTGAATACAGTTTAGCCACAGAAAAATCACAGATACACCCAAAGTCAAATTATATTCGATTATTACCAATGAATGTCCATAGAAGAACATTTCTTCTCAATACATAAACTGTTTTAAAATGGATATTGAAAAGCTAAAACTGGTAAGCATTTGGAGAAAAATGTCTATTGGAGAAGCATCTCAAATCTACACTTATGCATTCGGCAGATGCACTTTTCCATACGGGCTTACAGTGTATTCAAGTTATACGTTGTAGGAGTGTGTGCATTCCATGGGAACAGCTAAAAAAATGTCTCTTAGACAATGAACTTAACCTCTTATTGCAACACTGTAAAACAAATTTTGATGGAAGTGAATCATTTACACTCTTTCCCCACTGTTGTTGTTGTCTAAATCATAAATCCACTTGGCCATTTAAACATGACTGTGGTTAAAGTGAAGGGGTCGCATAATTTAAGTCAGCGTGAGATTTTTGGCCGAGTCAGGCAATAAGTTGCAAGATCGATACATGCAGAGATGCCCTGTGTCTCTCCCAGTTGTCCACTGGAGCCAATTAAAGTGGGTCAACAGAATGAGATGAGTTGGCGTGCGGGGCACAGGTGTGTGGCGGCAGTTGTCAGGCCTGCCAGTTGTTGCTAGCATGATCATCCCATTAAAAAAAGATCATACTTTTCTGCAGCGCGTCTGTACTGCGCTGGAGCCTCAGGTGGGTTCGATTGGATTTTACTTTCATTGTGGTTTTTAAGCCCCTGGGGATGATAAACTTAGAACGGCAAGATATTACATTTCTGCATGGATAGGATCTGTGCTACTTTTCTTTTTAAATGTGTAATGGTTAATATCTATAATGCTTTTATTATACATTACAATTTATGTCTTACTGTTGTACCTTTAGTAATATTACATTAGGGCAAATACAACTTCAGGATTATTAGATTACAATGAAGTTTTGGAAGTGACTTCTTAACACAACAAATGATACCGTGGTGTTAGCTGGTGTAGAAATGAATACGATATGTAACAGCCCTTAAATTAGCTATAAACAGTCACAGAAAAATACAAATGTAGCTGATTTTCACATAGGTAAATAAACCTACCTCCTACAAAAAGGGAGGGGTGAATCCATTGGCAGGTGGATACATGATCATTTTAAGTTTAAGGAGAGTGAACTGTCATGAAGCCTCGTAGGTAACTGACATTTTATATTCATGAATACAAGTTCATGTATTGTATTTATTCAACACGGGACATCCTGTTTGCTTCACATAGCTTTGAGGCCAATAATTTATGATTCAAATGCACTGCTGTCACATTTTAGTTGCTTAGTTTGCTGTAAGGCAACGTTCTCATGAAGTTCAAACATACTTGGCAACTGCTTACACTTACACTAACTGATAATTAAGTGTGAGGACTATGGGAAATGTCAACTGAATCAGAACAACGGCATTAAAAGCAGAAAGTGGACCTCACGTTAATTAACTAACAGGCATACAGCATATGTCCCAAACCCCCTTGGTTAATTAAACAGATATGCCTCGGGGATCTCAACTCTGAGTGACTGTGTTTCTGTAAAACAGTTTTCTACATACATATATGTTTGGAGTATTTGTTGACGTCCGTTTTGGCCCAAGTGCAAACTGTTAAGAAACAGTCACCATTTAGAAAACATTTTTCTAAATTAATTAGGTGTCAGGTTGTTTAAATGAACTCCTTTTAATGTTTAGCCATTAAGGCTTTGCAATCAGAATATTCCAACCTTACATATTCCACATATTTTGGCATTGATTACAGACAACCCAACATGAATCATCTTCACCTTAAAGATGAGTCCACAAATTTTCCTCCAATGAGGGTAAAATATCTCACAAATCCAGGTGGAACAAAACACAATGTACACATCTCATCCCAATCAGCTTACTTTGTCACAGAGACCCACGTAATTAGATTTCATTAACTGTAAGTAGAAACTATAAGAGGGCTATTTTGGCTATTAGGTGCATGATGGGAATGAACAACAACAACAACAGTAAAAAGCCCAATATAATCACACAACAGACTATGTTTCCCATTACATAAACTGTCATGTCCTCATCGTTCCCCAAATGAGAGAATATTGAAGAGAACAGAGCTCTATTAAATTCCCCTCTCAGCAAATTAATGCTAATCAATTGCTTCTCTCATAACTGCAATAATGAGTCTGTCCCTTAGGTTTCCCGGTAATACGGCAACAAATAAAATGATTGCACACAAATTGTGGTAATTGAAAGTGGACGAGAAAACCAGGTCATGAGCCTGTGTTGTCTGAAGTCATAAAAGCTTAGATTCCTGTGCGCACCTTAAAGATGTTGCGTTGGCACTGAAGTGGAGAGTTTCCTGGTGCACTTTGACTCTGAGTAAGAAAACAGAATGTACTTAGTTGTTGCTTGCCATTAGCAAAGTGCCCTGTTGACTCACAGCATATGTGTGATGCCCATATTGTCGTTCACTTTCACTGCTTTGGCTTTTAAGCAAAACCCTTTGGGATTCCTTCGTGCTTTTTGCAGTGGTCTGATGTTAGACCCGTTTATATGTCTACAGAGAGTCTGAGTGACAGGCCCAATAATGTTTGATCGCAAACGTTCTTCCCCTAAAACGAAACGCAAGTGGCGAGTCCGGCTAACACCGGCCGCACCAAGGTGAATTTACCCTTCACCTGAGAGATTGTCACTGAATTATGCATAAACCACCGAGGCCCTGTGGTAAAGCATTGAAGATGGAGGACATCTGAGTTCACAAGCATTAACAAATCAAGCTTTCAGAAGAAGAAAGCTGAAACCCACCAGGGGCTCAGAGGAGGCAGAAATGGTAGAGCTCAATATCAGAGCCATAGACAGAGCCAGGGCTGCGATCGTTCTACGTGATCTGATTACGTTTTCTGTCGAACCATGAGAGTGATGGAAAGGGTGAACAAATGAACATGTTTAGTGTTGGAGCGGTCCATCATAGTGCTCACTGGTGTCAGCCAGTGTCACCGTGGACTTCGGCTTTTCCACTCCATTGGCCAATGGCTTTCGTGCTGAATCCAAATCCTCTTTTGTGAAGACAAATTTGAATACTTGTGCCAGAAACCGTTTTGGAATTTGAAGGAAATTTGAAAAATTATGGTTTGAAATCATCATCATAATCATCATCATCATCATCATTTGAAACTCAATGTAAACAAACGTGAAATATTGAGCAATGTAAAGTTTTTTTGTACAAAAGGTTGAAATTCCAGGTTTCAACTAAATGGAATGTTTGGAATGTTCTCAAACCATTTTGGGATAATGTGGAACATCAGGTTGGGCTTGACAGCTTGAGTGCCTGTTGCCTATAAAGCCAAAGGGTAAACATACCAAAACTAAAGAAAAATCCTTGTTATTCTGACTCCCAGTTGACAAGCCCTTTATTACAACAGTCATCCTCAGGCACAGAGCAGCATGCTCCATTAGATCCCTCTAACATTTCTCCAGCCAGCAGCTCCATGGCTCCCTCCTAACAAACTAACTGCAAAACACCATCACTATTGCCTTGCTGGGCCCCTGTAATTGCCAGAGGAATTCTGGGTAGGGAGAAAATGGCAGAACTAATGTTCAGGTCCTTCTCAGCAAGAACCTAACTCACCTTGATTATATGAGGGTCAGGACAGGATTTCCACTCATGGATGAGTTGCAGAGTCTCTTTTAAAGTGTCTCATCACAGGATATGCTCATTTTCTCTGCACATTCTCTCATGCTTGCATAAAGCGCTCAGAGACTCAAATCTGATCCTAACACAGAGATGCTGTTGTATTTATAAGGTTACAGAGGATCTTATCCCGTTTTGTCTCATCCCTCCTGCTCATCCTTCTTTTACCTTATTACCTTTGCTCTCTCTCTGGCAGATCTCATAAAAGATGCATCACTTGCTGTGTAAGGAGCCACAATGCTTTTATTGCAGTCTTTCAGGGCCATAAATCGAACAGTAAAAGACTCTAGGAATAGTGCAAGTGGTAGGGATGTATTATATGCATGTGCCTGTTGCAGTGTTTTTAAAAACACTTGCACAATCGTATGACTGTGCAAGTGTAGTTTAGGATATTAGACAGGCTAATCATAACAGTGGTCCTTGTTAGTTCAGTGGGTAGAGCATCAGACTTTTAACTTGAGGGTCCAGGGTTCAAGTTCAGGCACTGGATGCTCAGTTTAATGGGTTGCCCTCTCAGTGAGAGCTGCTGCCTCACTTGCGGGCAGTTGTGGCCTACTGGTAAGTGAGTCGTGCTTGTGATCAGAAGGTTGCTGGATCAACTCCAGTGCTGGCAGGTAGGAACTGAAGTGCCATATTACTGTATCTGACAAATGACACTCACTGTAATGGCTGGGTTTTAAGCATGGACATAATTGAGCCTTTTTACAGGTTCGTTATGATTGATTGTTTTCCCCCCAAAAAAATTCCAAATCTTTTTAGAGAAAAAATTGTGGCATGAGAATGCCAATATGGAATAGTACAGTAAAATACCAGTACAATAAAATCAATTGCAATACAGTAATTTCCCCGACTCCTAGTAATGCTCCGCTCTGTATGTCGACTGTGGTAGCTTTGTGCAGATAATCCTGAGATGAAATTACCCAAAAGATCTGCTTGACAGAGAATGCAAAAGATCAACAGACCAGCCTCCACTGTGTGTCTGAAGTCTCTAAGCACTTCCTATCAGCCTCACACTAAAATATACTGCTAATTTACCATCAAACCTTTGCTTTTAACAGAGAAAAATGTTTCCTGAAGACACTGAGCACAAAACAAAGTGGATTGTTCAGTGAAATCAAATTTATATTTATGGAATATTGCATGGTTTATTATAACCCATTTATCGGTGCACATCATTTAAGTCATGCACCCTCATATTTAATTTAGTCTGAAAACTTTTCTGATAATGTCAGTCTGACGGCTTAGGCAGAGCCAATCGATTGCCTTCTAAAAGGACAAAAAACCTGCATGAGTCAATATTTTTGGTCCTAAATGTGTACTCCTAAATATTTAGAGTACACTACCAGACCTCAAAGGTAACGTACATGGGCTACAAACCACAAAACTCACTTTTCAGGGAGAGAGTGTGAATGTACGAGACGGAGATAGTACAAGAGATCGAGAGGAAAAAGAAAAGTGTGGATTTCCTAAAAAAACAAATCATGGCTCCAAACACATTGTCCACATCAGATAGTAGAAACCAATTTATTCAGCTCAGCCGAGCAACCTGCATGAATCACTTTAATGGGAGTCTGTGGCCCCTATAGACGGTAAACTCTGACTGTGGCCCCTGCTGCGGCTCTGATAAGGCCGGCCTATTGAATACATGACATTCCCAACAGCACTGCTCTATATAGCCATCCTGGAGGTGACTGAACGGTAAACGATTGGATCAGATAGATTAACAGATAAAGCTGCACTCCCAGAAATATGATTTCCCCCCCGGGAAATCCTAAAACGGACCCTTTTTGATCAAGAATGAGCTCTACAGCATGGCGGAAAAACGGAAGGTCAGAGGCTTTCAATAATACCTTGATTGAAATGGGGCATATACCGCATTGACCTTGGATCAGGAGAGATTTTGTGCGTCAATTCAACAAAAAAAATGCAATATGTTGGGAAGCAGCAAATCTGGAGGCAGCTGGCACAATATTACATAAATGTCATGTAATTTATGTTGGCTTAGAAAACAATAGGATGTAGGCTGATGGGAATATGACTCAAGATGCTAAGATTCATTTCTTCAAATATCACACAACACCTGCATATGAGATTCTGACAGGCATTTAAAATGCCACATTGCCCGGGAATAATCATCATCATTTCACCACATTACGGCTGTGATAGTATATGGCATTATAAATTTTAATCTAATTTGAAAGGAGTGCCACCACAACTTTATACAATCAGATACTTTTGGAATGTAATTGTAAACGGTTTAGTATGCTTTAATGAGAAACAAGCACAGCTTTAATGCTTTAAAATGCCATGTTGGAGCTGTGGCTTGATTTATTATCATCAGTGAAACATTTGAACTGAATTTGTTTCTCATGATCTTCAAAACCGTTTGATCTAAATGCTTAAATGCTTGAAATTTGAAGATCAATATTAAATTGTACCTACATATGAATTTCTCTGGATGAGCTTTACCGGAAAGTGCTGGAAAAACAGCCAACAAGTCCTTTGCATCTATGGAAACTCCAAAACAGTTAAAAGCACAGGTGGCTGGCTGAGAGAATGCCCAGCGTGTACAGAGCTGTAATCTAGACAAAGCGTGACTACTTTAAAAAAAAAAAAGAAAATAAAAGCCACCTAAGCCATCTTTTTCAAAGACACAGTTAAAAACAGTTTTTGGTTACTGAATAATTTCCACCAGTACACCAGTGTCATGTACTGGTCACAAGTTTCTATATTCCATAGTATGGGAGGCAGTTGGCTTTGTGTTTGGCCCATTGTCTTTGTGTTTGTCAGCTCACTACTCCAATGTATGTAAACTGGATGGGTTACACACAGAATCAAAATACCTATGTGCCCTTCTCCCCATCCTCTGTACCAGTAATCATCTCATGAAGCCACATAAATCCTCTTTGCTCTGGCAATGTTTTTATAAAAAAATCAGGGACAGGGTGGTCATGCTATTTAAATAGACCTCCAGCACTGAATTATGCATGAGATGGTGGTGTGTGCAAAACAGGGAAGTTGGGTTTTCGATCGGCTTTCTCCAAGGGGGAGATCAAAACTATTAAGTCTGGAATCCGATACCTGCCTTCAGCCTCAGTCTGGGGAGAGATTGAGGGTGTCCCTCAGGGATCAACAGAGTCAAAAACACTCATGCCAGAGCCCGAACCCAAAGCCAAAGAGGAGACGCAAATGAGACATTTTGCACCCACTTTTCCTGAAGCAAGAGATGCATATTTCATGAGGTGGTTTGCATGGGTTATCGGACAAAAATAATCGTTTCAGATTGGTGCAGACGATACGTCCATTTTGGCATTTAATGGTGGTTGGCAAAATAGCTTTCGGTGTGACGGTTCATTTGCATGTATGGCAGCCTAAAATTTGGTCTCAAATGCCTGGAGAGAGAGAGTTGTGTGTTAGCATTTCAATTTATATTAGTATAATGAAATTTTGGCAATTTAGATGATGCTTACAAAAATTGTAAAAAGTTATTGATACTTTGAAAATCCATCAACGCAGAAACATTGTTGCCTGCATTAGTGAGGGTTAAAGCATCTACAGCACCTAGTCCCTGACCCAGCAGCGCTCTGGTCACATGACCTGAATTCTTATTGTTCGATTCTCACTGACTGCCAGAAAAGTGTAACAAACATCTGTTCCTGGTGTGAAATGTTCTTGATTAAATGAAGAGAACTTGAGAATTACGCATGTTGCGGGCATCAACTTTTACACTGACACTTTTTCATCAAAAACAAGAGCACAAGCAATAAACAGATGTTATCTAGATCAAGCACAAAGTTGTCGTGCCGCTGGAGAGTTCCCTCTGTGCACTCCACTACAATACCCTTTAATTAAAAACAAAGCATGATCAATCAAGCTCCTCTCACATTCGAAGCGTACGTCCCATGCCTTGTTTTGTCACTCGCGATTAGGTGGAACAGCTTTGGCTGGTGGCAGATGGTCTGTCAATGAGGGACTATTACACATCTGCTAGCCAGAGTTTGTGTTTATGACTGATTATTACAAAGGCTGGGGATGGAAAGCAACATTGAATTGATATAAAATTCTTCCCACATGCTGGTGGGAGAAATACCACTCGGAGTGATCCTGGAAGGAAAACCTAGACTACGTCAAAAAAAAACCCTGCTCCTCAGTCATGCTGAATTCGGTGAAATCCCCTAGTGCTGGTATACTAAATATCAAATTATGTCTAATCAGATTAGAGGACCAAACCTGACTGCTGTATATGAAAATGGCAAAGTTTGTCAATTGGTGGTCATACTGTGTTACGTTCTCCAAATGTGATGGCCACTTAAAGCATCAAAGCAGAGGAGTGCAAGCCCAGCAAACTCCCTGCTTGGATCGATGGAGCAAACCACTTGCAGACTGACTAAAGAAGTCATTAACAAGTATGAAGGAGGAGAGAAGAATCAATATTCGTCTAGGCCCACCTTTCACAAAGGGGAGAGGCACAGAACAAAACCAATGCAAATCAGCTTTTTCAATGGGTGAGCTACATGGAAAGATACAGTACATCAAAAACCACAGAATTTTCTCTATTTCTTGCACACGTTTGTGGAATACCAATGGGAAAGGGTGCCTAAGGCAAGGGTTTAAGAACTTCGAAATCTTAGGACATTTCTCAGGACATTGTTTAGATCGAGACACTTCCTAGTAGGAAGGTTTAATGTTGAGTTTGTAACCAGCAACAACATTGTCACGAGTGAGGTGGTCACTCTGGTTAACCCCGTCCACCACAAAATCTCACTGGTCCATATTCCTGTTCCACATAACAAATGAAACACCAAATATTGTCTCTGATCATCCGAAAGGATGATTGTTTATAAATGATTGAGCGATTGCTTATTTACTCAAACAGTGTTTAAGTACATTTAAAGTGACAGTAACGTCTTGTCAGTTTCATGGTTATTTTTCGTTGGCACTCACTCACAAATGCAGTTTCAGACTTGCAAGAGTTCCTGTTGAGCAAAAGACAGGGACACACGAAACTATAACAGCCTTATTGCTTTTAGGATGAATGCGAGTCACTTATTGACACTTCAGTCATGTGAAAACTAACTGCAGTGAGGCAGCATGTCTTGTCATGACTAAACCGTCTCCTGCAGGTTTATTAATATTAGTGAATCAAAGGGGCTACTGTTCCAGTAGCTCAACTGGTAAAACAGCATTAGGAATGCCAAGATCATGGGTTCAAATCTCGGGGAAAGCATATCCTGATAAAATGTATCGCTTGTAGGTTTATATATTGTAATTTGCTTACATGTGTTAAATATGAATAAGCATGTCTCTAAATCACAAAGGGTCTGGATCCTAAACGGACTCTTATTTTTGTTCTGCGTTCCTGTTTATGAACACAAGACCTCCAGGGTTAAGCCTCAGGGGCCAAAGCTTATAAAAAGGGAATCACACACAGGGGCCACATAAAAGGGACCATTTTTATGGAGATATGAATCCATTCCCCATGCTACACTACATAATGATTCAGCGCTTTATGCTGTCATTTAAATACTGTGTTTGTTTGCACTATTGCTTCCTGGAAAGAGCTTTTGTTTCTTTCGCACAGTTGAAATGAAAATCCAGCTGGTTAAAAATGCTTGCGCTCAGAGGGGAAAGGCCAGCAAACCAACCGTTTCCCCTGTTGCCGTTTACAATTTATTTGGTTGGTCTCATCTGCATTAGCAAGTCGTTGGTTCCATAGTAACTTTTGTCAGGGGCCATACGGTCACACTGCATCCTCAGACTGACCCAAGGAGCAGGGTCAGGAGAGAAAGAGGGGCAAAATTTAGGAAGAAGCAGCCCATTTAAGCCTCTAACCACCAAAAGTCCATGAACTGAAGCAGTTTAAGGAACGTTGCTGCTTATTGATGCACTAAACCTCAGGTTATTGTTTAAAAGACTGTGAGGCGATAAATGCTGATTTGCTTGGAGAGACTGAAAGCTTTCAACCCAGTACCACATTAAGACTGTTTAGAAAATCCCTGGGCTCTCAGGTCTTCAATAAAGCAGAACACAATCTTTAATAATATATTTTAAAAAAAAAAGGCATTTACACAGACTTGCTTGTTCAAAGCGAAGAGTCCAGCAAACTGCACAAATATCCAAGCAGAATGATTCAAACTGCTCAGCAAATGTGTAGCACTCCAGTTTATCCTATAGGCCTTCAATACGTTTAAAAATACTGGAGCCTCATAGAGAACCGGGATAAAAGGAAAGGGCTTACAAAGTTGATACAACTAGCTGTTTTAAAAGTTTGATTTCAAATTAGAAAATTTGACTTTAAAACGTGTGCGCTTTAATCAGACTGAAATTGTAGTTTTCTAGTTCGTGTTACAACATTTAATTTGACTGTTACATTGTTTTGGACCAGCACTTTAAAACTTAAGGCTTGTGCAACTTTTAAGACACAAATTGTGTTTATACCATGTTCCACTTAAAACTAGAGAATTTGAATTTGTCCTGAGAATGTATGTACTGACATCTTGTGATGTTTCCAAAAGTAACACAGGCAAAACTTTTACACTAAACCTGTGGCATTATTGCAAACTCAAGAACATTTACAAATATTGTCACTTGCTTTCTCTTTTGTCCTCTGGCATTACTTTGACCTGTTTTCAATTATTTTTATACAATGTTCAAAAATATTCCATAATTTTTCTCATTTTGGAAAGAACTTGTTCTTCACAGTCAGATCTAAAGGTTTCCTCAGCCTCTTCTGACATTTAAGCCTGAGTATTTCATCATTATAATACATTACTGGGAAAAAATGTCAGCGTGATCCTGTCGATGAGAGTGATGCAGCTCAATCTTCAGACTGAGGTTACAGACAGCAAAGAGCACGGGCTCTTCAGCCATCAGGGTTACTAAATACTTGGGCTTCTCCATTTCTTTACCGAGCTACAGGAGAGGTTTCTCTGCTCTCTGCTTCAAGTGCCAGCAGCTCTGCATAATAAGAACCAGGAGGGCAGTTTAAAACACGCTCACAGCTCATAAAACAAGCAACCCTTTTTTACTGTTTATATAGCAACCTCATTCTACATGTCTGTATGCATCCAATCAGCTAGATATTAGACCTGCACTGTTAAAGTCCAGTACCCGTTAACTACTCGCCTGATTCATTGAACAGGTCAGGCTTCCTACATTAGCTTTAATTTTCCATTAGCTTCAGTGACCTTTGGAAATGCTAAAACTCCACGCTGTACTTTTTACACTAGTATAAAACGTTTGGATGTACTTCATGATTTATTTTAGGTTAAGCACTGCAGAACTTCTGAGTTTAATTTCCATTAAAAATATATTAACATGCATAAATGCAAAATTATGCAAGACGAGACAGGAAATATATTTAACTGAGTTAAACTTGAATTGTTTACTCTCAGACTGACAAGTGAAACTTATCCTGGAGAAAAAAAAAGTTTAGTATTAGTGTTTTTTTAAAGACATACTGTAAAGAATGCAATAGACTTGATACTCCTGCAGAACATGAAAAGACTCTGTGTTTTTGTCCATTTTTTGTTGCCATTTTGATTGTGCAAGACTGTGGTAGGCAGGTGTCACTGATCTTTATATTCACATTCAGCGCTCTTCAGATCTCAGAGCAGCCGTCCACCTGCCCAGCAGGGGAAAGGATTTGGTTAAAGTGGTTTATTGTTCCAATTCTAATTTAGTTCTTTGTTCTTTTGTGTTTTCCGTGCAAAAATATACAGAGGCACATTCAGTTATTTAATGATCGCTGGGTGAGATATTCAAAGCTAAGTGCTAATTCAAAGCTTTTATTTAATACACTGTGTCCGTTCGTTCGCTAACAGAGATCTGAAAATTTCCAATGTGATCAGCATACCAACAACAACGACACATTAATCACATTAATCAGGCTGGCTATAGGTATTGATTGTGCAAAGGTACAGATACTGTCATTTCCACTTACATGTGCTAAACAAAGCATTAGAAGAATGACTGGTTTAGTATGATCCAGTTAGCCTCTTCTGGTAGATGTCATAACTACACCATTTGGGCCCAAAAAAAAAAAATCACTCTAACATTCTCATGACAATTCAAAACTGTAAGTTGTGGCAAATGTGTATGAATTCATACAATCTCCCTCATTCACATATTTAGGGTTTGGATTAGGAATAGAACAAAATGTCACACAAAAGTTGCTTAATTGACAACCATTCAAATGTAATCATACATTTTGACATTTTGCAAGTGTCATTAAGAAAACAGCGTCTGTTTACAGAGTCTTCTCCAGGCATTACAGACAAAGAGGAACAAAAGTAACAATATGAACTTTAAAACCCTTCTAAAAGTTTTCCGTGACCAAATTATCTGAGCTATACCATTCACATTAACTGCATAGCGCTATACTCTCATTGTATGTCAGCAATTATCTTGTGTGTTACCAGATTTATTTCCCCCCCCTCAAGGGATTTTAGGAAAAAAGCTGACAAAAAGTTGATACTTAAATCAAGTACTTTATTAAGTCTCCAGAGCTGTCAAAGCAACATATGAGCAACACATTTTCCTCTAGAGATCTCCTTGGAGATAACTAGTTTAGCATTTGTACAAGCCACATTAAAGGAAACTATTTATGTGCCAAAAACAGGTCAACACTTTAACAGCATTTGAGATTACTTAGGCAGATGTTAGACAGAAATGAACTGCTATCCTGTATTACTCAAAGCAGTTTTCACAGATTCCCACATAACTTCAACTCTCTCAACAAACTCAAATTTAAATTCACTCCACGTTCTCCACCACTCCACAATGACATGTGAACCCCTGACCAACACAAGCACTGTTTCAGTTTTCGGCTACAGCATTACAACACAATTTTGTGGTATGTTAGCAAATCTGTGTCTCATTCACAAAGCTGTTACAAATCCCAGAACCTCCGTTTCCAGAAAAAGTTTGTCAGAAGAGACCAACCAGATCTTTTATTATTAATACAACAGCAATTCTGGTCTATTATGTGACCAACCCAATCTCATAACCAATTTTATATGGCTTCTTAAGACTTCATCTGTACGTAAAACATGACCTTGAAGCTCCACCTTTACGCCCACCTGACAATGGGGTGCAAGCCGATCATCCAAAAACATTCAAAAACACAAACACAACAAATTCACCAACTTTTACGAAATCGCAACAATTACAAAAAAACGCATGTCACCAACAGGGCTTCCCCAAACAAAAAAAACACAATACCATATTTAAGATACTATGCACAGTGCTTGACCAAAAATTCACTTTAAATGCTTGTCATAAGCTAAATTATGCATCTAGCTTCATTCAACAGAAGGTCTGAATGTCAAGCGATGTCTCTGCATTATGAATCATCACCTCAGAGAAAAGGGAAAAGGTTCGGAAAGCCATCCCAGTGAAAAGCAAAGCATTAATCAAAGTTTATAACAGATATTTTCATGACACACTATACTGTTTACATCCAGTCTGATTTTCTCTCTAGATCAAACCAGGGATAACATTCACACAGCACACTTTGTTTGTGTGTTCACACTTTGTTAGTATTGAACTCTGTATGAGGTCATTCCTTCATTTATTGATTGATTGTGACGCTCTCATCAAATAAGGCATTTTAGCTGATAAGAGATGCAGGAGGATGAGGGCAGACTCATCATGAATAGGTTTGCTCTGAGGTCACTCAGGTTCTGAGTCAACTATGATTTGACTTATCAGAACATTTCATGTATTTATTTTAAACCGTTTACAAAGATAAATCATATCTCTGGCAGCAGAACGTTGTGCAGACTAGTTATGGCATTTTAGCTCATGTCTGAGGTGCAAGTTCAGATGCAATTTGCACTTCTGCAGTATAAATGCGTCTAGAACGACTTCAGCTAGTCACAACAAGCAAACACAAATGAGAAGCAAAAAGCGAACATTTCTAAATAACTTTTAACTAGTCAAAATTGCTCTCATCAATTTTCATACTCCATTTTTCATATATTTTTCCTGATAAAATTCCCAACATTTCCCCCCATCCAGTTTAACTCAGAACCATCACATTACTAAAGTAAAATGGGTTGCCTTTAAAAGATTTTTTAAGAGTTTAAAGTACTAGGGCACCAAAACACCCATAAAAGCCACATGCAGCTTGCAAACCAAAATTGACAAAACTTAAAAACAAACCAAAATGAAATTAAACTAAAGAACCAAGGAACTACACCACTATGCCAGCTACTCAATCCACCAGCATTCATGTAACATTCCTTGGGTGGAAAGTCTCCAAGTGGCTTTTTAAAGACTTGCCCTAAACCAACACAGCTGTCAGTAATTGGCAGCAATAATGTCAAAAGCATTCTCATTGGTGCTGCTTTTAAAAGCTAGGCGTGGACCGAGTGCTCGGTTCCCTTATTACTGTCAGAACATTTGCACATAGCTTCTTATTATTAGAAAAGGAAACTAAATAACAGACGCACAAACAACCATGTTAACAACACGAAATCTGGCTGTAGTCTCTGTAAAGTCTTTAGTATTTTTTGTGGCCAAGGCTGGTTTTAAAAATGATCTCTATAGCAAATGTTTTGGCATGAAGGATCAGACTCGTTATGACATGGGCAACTTAAATGAAGTGAAAGTTAGTTTTTGACATGTAGGAAGCAATCAGACATTATCTGCTTTATTTCCTGCAATATAATGCAGTGAATATTGTCTCCCCTCTCGTTCTTCAGACAATATGAATAGCTACAGGGAATTTTTCCACGCATTAAGTATTCATAAGTAGTTCTTTGTTTCCTAGGATAAGGTCTAATAAGAAAGCTGATTTCTTCAGCCACGATCAAAATTAAACCAGCGTTTTAGCTTCCTCTGAAACTGATGTTCTCTGTAAGACAAATCATCTTTATTCAAATTCCCTTTTCCATCATTTTTGGGGCTTTTAGAGAAATTGTATAACTAACACATTAAGAGATTCTACAGTATCCAAAGCAACCAACAGTCCAGTAATTACACAGACAGCACCCGCTGGATCTCCTCTGCCTCAAGGCTATGATGACAATTATACAGTTGCCTCCACACATTAGTCCTGGAAGATTTGTGAAATTTGTTTCTTCGTAAATTTAGCTGCTTTGCTTTGTTGTTGTTCGTCCTCTGATTCACCCACTTAAAGATCCATTCATATTTCGAAACATTAGGATTAAATGGACAGTTCACCCAATAATGATAATTCATTGTTTACTTGCTTTCATGTTTAAATCTCATGTGACTTTCTTCTTTGCTAAGATGTTGCAGTAGAAACTGACAGCTCCAGTCACCATACAATGCATCTGATTGCATATAATGAAAGTGGATGGTGACCGAGACTGTCAGTCTCATTTTGTAGTCCACAAAACAAGGAAAGAAAGCTTGAGGGGTTTAAATAACATGAGGATGTGTGAATGACAGAACGTAATTTGGTGATGTCTTAAAATTTTAGGTGAACTATCCCGTAAAGTATTTACAGTTGACCTGCAGGTAGTGCACATGCTCTGACGAATTGTGACTACATGATTGTATACAGCCCACCATTTCCCATGAACGTTGTGTTTAAAAGGCATGCAGTGTTGTAGAATATAACTGTTCTCTCGTCAGCCAGACCCTCTCTGGTAACCTCGCTGTTGACTGCTAAGTGCTCTACGTGTTCCCAGCAGCGTGACGATGTTGATGTTTTACGACCTCTGCGCACTGTTAACCAAACCAGTCAGCGTCATGTCTTGTCCTGTCCTGTCCTGTCCTGTCCTCTGTGTCTGTCAAAGGTCTCAAATGTGGGAACGTTTGCCTGGAAAACAGATCGCAGTCTCGGTTTAAAAATTAAAAAGAAAATTAAAAATGAAAAAACGGTTAATGTTTACAGGTGAGCACACTGTCACATGTGCAAAGCTATAAAAGCATAATGCTAATTCAAAACGTGCCATCTTTAAATGTAAGCTTATTGTATATTATATTATGTCTGTGGACATGACTTATCTCACATATAGCACCAAGAGTTTCCACTGGTGCCCCGATGTCATCTGCATAATATTCTATAAATACACCTAGGCTTTTGTATAGGAAACATCGCTAAATTATTGAAGTTGCTGCTGCTAAGATTTACTTCGATAAATGTGTTTGTGATTCTGGCATGAAGAAATGCTAACTATAGAAGGATGCCTTACACAGGACTGCCACAGCTGTGTTTTGAGGTCCATGACTAGCAGAGATGCCCAGAGATGACTAGCAGTACGTGACATCAAAAGCTGAGCTCCCCTGTGTACAGTTGTGATAACAGAATGAGCAAACTAGACACTTTGAATTGATTTCTCATCGTACAGTAATCATGTGTACAGTTAATGCAATGTACCGTAAATCTAAGGTTATTGAAGCCTGGGTTTTTGTCATGTTTCACTTAGCTTTTACCCAAATACTTTGAGATGATCGGTGTAAACAGTACAATAGGTGGACGGTACTTAAAATTGTCACGGTGATGGATCCCAAATACAGTCGTGCAGGAACGGCAGGTGAGAGAGTCCAGGCTCGTGTTTGGCTCTTATTTCTCAACTTGTATAAACGGGCCAGACTGGAACACCATATGCCCGCCTCTCTATTTAGTGCCGTAACTAAAACAAACCTGGCAATAGCCGACTGTGCCAGATTCTGGGCTGCATTTAGGGTTTATGTACTTCAAATGTGTATCCTATGGGGAGTGTGCGGTGGCATTAAAAGATCGTTACGAACTTGCTGGATGTGTGTTTGGACTACATAAGCAAGAGTTACAGGAGGAAGCAGGGATGTGTGTGTGCAGGGCCAGTGAGTGAGATTATAAAAACGGGCCTGTTAAACTTGAAAACATCCATTAAAATACTGCAAATGTGACATGGATTCTTGCTTAAAATTGCACTCCTGCAGTGTGACAAATGAATTATTAAAAGTACAATTCATAAGCATGAATCATAATTATATAAGAATTAGGAAAATGCTGTTTAAAAGTTTTTGAACAATGGCATGCCACACTTATTTCAAAACCCATGAATTGTTTGCCCATTAGATTTGTTTCACCTTTATCTGTCACGTTGGCTGAATGATAAATACCACCACAAAACAGTATGACACGTTGAATAAACTGCATTTCTGTCTCTCACAGTCTCATCTTTAATCATCTGGAGTTCCCAGCAATGCACCATGAATAAACCAAACAGACTCGCTTTATATTGCAGTTTGCAGTTAGCATGCTGCCAAGCTAATGACCCGATACTTTAATATGCATAAAAATACATAATGCACAATGATTGAGACTGACTATTTGATCAACACTTCAAATTTATATTTAACATTTCTCTCACCTCGTTCCATCATTGATTTTTTTTTTTCCACTGAGCTTCTCGCAATGCATTGTGGGATTGTGAATACTTGCAACACAGCTCACCAGGGTTTGAAATACAACTCCGTCATGTCAAAGATCGACTCGCACAGCATTTCTGGTTTGTGTCCTTTGTGATCTTATTTTAACAAACACGGAAATTACTGATACATCTTTTCCACCATGGAGACTTTGCTCCACATAGGCCTGTTCTCTTTGATTTGCTGTCTCTTCTTCTTTTGTTAATATATATTTATGTTCACATACATATATTCAGCAAATGCATGTTGCTCTTATTGTAATCTCACAAACTCAGCATGTTTCTTTATATTGCTCTGGAGGGGTTTTGTATGCCACCTACTTTTTCTTTATTAAACAATTCTGTTGTGCTCTTACATAATTTCACACAAGTTTCTTGCTCCTGGGTTTTGAAAATATTGTTGCTGACAGCTGACGGTAGGCTGAAAGTTATTGCTGCCATTGCTACATTTGTGCATTTTGAATATTCTACATTAATAGGACGCCCAGGGGAACAGTGTAAATTGAAATATTATTTGCTGCATTGTAAACATGCACCATTACAGAGACAGATTAATACATCACTTTAAAACTTTTTGCATTATAAGATGCTGTTTAGCAGGTTTACTGTAACTTGGGGTGTCACAATAACCTTGAATATTGATACTGTTAATACTACACATGATAATATCAAGAATAATCCAGCACCAGGATCTGTCTGACACTCCAACCCAGTAGGTGGTGCTATTGCACCCATTTAACATTTTTGCCTTACTAGCCACAATGGTTACAAATTCTCTCTCTGCTCCCCAACACTTGTATTCTGAACATGACTCTTTGGCCAAAAAAGAAAACACTAAAACAATTAATAGTGAACTGAGAGCATTTGTTTTCAACAGATACCGCAATAATACAATTATGAATTCTTCTGGCGATGATAATTATGTGGTGAAACTCTAATGCCATGAAAGCCCTACTGTAAATATTAGATTTTAACTTAAAAAATTTATTTATTTTCTAATCATTCCCTAAACATCCCAAGCATTCTCTTTTCTTCCTCAAAGCTTATGTTAATCCATCTCATCTTTGCACTGTCATTGTCAACGATGACTGATGGAGAAAAAGCAGCATGTGTTCAAACTAGAAACTCGTTTTAATAGTTTTGTCAAAACTACTCCAATTACTCTACAGAAGCAAAGCAAATAAACTACACATCCATATTCTATTGTTTTGTTTTATTGGAACATTACATAAGATTTTAACACTCCCTCTTCAAATGGACTTCAATTTTTTTTCTCGTCTTTATTTCTGATTACAACGAACAGATTTACATCCATTAGGCAGATGTGCATGTCTATTTTATGAATATGTGTGGTCCTGTAATTAAACCCATGACCTTAGTGTTGCAAGCACCATATTCTACCAGTTGAGCTAAAGGGCTTGACAAGTCTGTGTGAGTCTCTCTCACTCTTCACTAAGGTTAATAAAGCTTAATGTTTGTTTTCATACAATGAACCTGACTTCTGCCAGGTTCTGGGCTTCCTACATCAGACTGACCCCACAAACCCTCTGTTGTGACTCACTGTTTCCTTATTAAAGGCCCACCATCATTCCGACAATAAGACTGCAACTCAGACCAGGATAAACTGAGGCCTTTTGTCTGCCAACAGGCTGCATACAAGAGTCAAGTAATTTTTGACATTTTATTGGTAATCTTTATCTTGGCCCATTTCAACATCATAAATTGGTTCTTATTCACACACACAGGTCAAAGTTCACATAAAGTTCACATGAAGATATTCAGTAAATACTTAAATTTCAGTCTGTTACTCTCACAAAGCTGTTCTATGAATTCAGAGGACTTGTAGAATACAGCATGAGTTACTTATGGTGTTTTTTTTATCTCAAAAGATGTAATCTACTCTTCAAATATTTAATTTTGTGTGCCATAGAAAGATAACACTGAGCCTTTGAAATGACTTGTGGGTTCGTAAATATTAAACATTTTTCTTTTTTTGGGGTGCCCTTTTCTTTTAAGGTGGAGCAGAACCGATTGTAATTCACTGTTGGTGCTATTTAGAAAATCAGCTTTCAGGCATTCTGCGTGCAATTCCGGAAAGATTGAAGGCAGCTGCGAAATGTCGGCCTCTAAATGAAAAATGAAGAGAAATGTTGTTCTCCAGCAAGCATAAAAACAAGAGCAGCAGGAGATCCACATTACGGCAACTTCGCTTATTATTCTCCTTGTTTTGGTCAAACACTCCGGGTACATAACTTTCATCCAGTATTCAGAGGGTGACGTCCAGCTGGCTGCCTTTCTGTGCATTCGGCCTGCCTGCACAAATATAACGGTTCTAATTATACATCATCTCTTTGTCGTGGAACACAGATTGGAAGGCCATTGTGTTCCCTGGATTTATGTTGTCCGGGTTGCAGTTGCTGATGACTGTGGGCTCCATAGCGACAGCCTGCCCGGTGACAGTTTCCATGGCGTTATCTCTCCGAGCAGACCACCCTATGACATGCGTGTTCTCAAAGCCAGGTGGGCTTCACTTTTGGAGTAGTATGACAACAGGTATTGTGTGTTTGTCAAACAGATATAAGAAGTCGACAGCTCCATTAATGGAAGAATAAATGGGACTCGACCAAGAGGTTATGAAGCTGAAATTGAGGCCCCGTATCAGCAACTACGGACCCCTGCCGATATGCTGCCCACAAACATGACTGGTCTATTTTTAGCCACCCACGTCTCTTAATGGGGTCCAATTATAATGAGAATTGTTATCTTGATCATACTATCCACAACAGTTACGTTCAACTTCACTGAATCAATTGTTGTGTATTCATCCATGTGGTTTTATTGGCTTATTGGCTCCCATCCTCAGCCAATCATCAATTACCAGAAAGGTAATCTGATTATAATATATAAGTTGAAAGCAATCACTCCTTCCTCTAATATATAATCCTGTATCTGATTCTTCTTCTTTTCAACACTTGAGTCAACATAACGGATGCTTTTATAAATTTTCCATTATCGGGACCCCAGAGCTATGCATCAAATTCATGCTGAAAGGCAGGGCAAAAAATGGCAACTCTCCACAAACAGTGCGGGTTGTATCCGTGCAACGAGCTTGAGAAGGTTTACTGAAGTGTCTCTGCTGGGAAACATTGTTTGTAACATGAAGTTTGTGACTGAAATTAAGTAGCTACCTGCATTGTTTTTGAGCATCCAGGATCGAATTCCCTGAATGATTGTAAACTAAACCACATTTCAGTGCAAAAATCTATGTATGGTTCACTAACCGCTCACTATACAGTTAAACTGGGCTGCACTGTATTTAAATTAGGCCACCTTTAGTCTTTTTCTTCATTGTATGTCAATTATGCTCTAATTATAGATTACAGCCCAAACTGAATCATTGTCAGGTTCTTACCACCCACAGGAAGCAGGCAGTACATTGAATTAATATGAGATCATTACATTTTCTATAGATCATTGGTCGCATAAAGATACTACACTCAAAAATGACCCTGCAAGGTTGTGAACCGCCCAGAGTAAACTGCATTTAGCACCAATTGCTGTTTGCGTTGCTACATGATTTGCATCATTTCTTTAGTGAATTGGGTTCTACAATGATGCAGACACCGCATGTAAATAAAAATGTTATCAGCAGGTGCAATTAATTCTTAATTAACCCCCCCACAGCCGACACCCCCCACTTGTTTCTTCATTAGCTTTTAATTTTCTTTCACTTTTTTGTGGATTGGCTTGAGTTTATTCTTTCACTTTTTTTAATGGCTAGGTTTCTGGCTTTCTGGCTGATCGAATTTATGGCGTGTACGCGTCAATTTTAGATCCACTATTATTAGCAAATACATTTACGCAGATGCCAAAACCCGGTGGATGCTTTGTACAGGCAAGAACAACAAGAATCTCTCTCACCCTCTCTCTCACCCTCTCTCTCACTTCACAAATCTTTCTGATCTTTGAAGGTCTTATCAAACAGTCTCTTTGTATAGGAGCCAGATACATAAATTCCTTTTCCAAGCCCGAGTTAGAGGTTCTGTTTATTCTTAGGCTGGAGGACACCTGAAACTGGAGCCCAAGGTTAACGCTCTTACTGGAAGTTTGAAGGATTTGGAGAAAGCCAACAGAATCAGAACAAATATGTCAATATAATGACAGATCCTTTTGAGAGAGTAAGGAACAAGCCTTAATGTTCTGTTCTACCCAACAGTGTTCAGTAATTGCTGTCTGTTTTCTTTCTACAATGGCATTGGTCAAACAGGTTTGCAATAACATGAGGGTAAGAAAATCCTATAGTATGCAGTATGGTATATTCAATACATCCGTACAGATGAAATGTGCTATCCCTCTCTTTTAATTGTCAGTTGAACCTTGGATATCAAAGCTGAGAAATCTTATCCTGTTTACTATGACCCTCAACAGCCGGTTTGTTCTGGAAAACTGTTCACTTCTCCCAGAGCACTTGACCTCTCTCCCTTTAGTCTCTATGTCTGAGGCACAGTCACCATGGAAAATCTGGCGTGGGCAAGTGTGCTCTCCAAAGATGATAGAAATTCAAATGCCATCTGCCATCTCGGAGGAAATGATGGAAGAGAACTTGGAAAGCCATTATGATAAGCCTCTTGTTGAAATGCTTCTTGCTAGACTCGTGGGACATTGTAAGATGCTGTCTGTTCTAAACACTTGTAAATTTGTCCTGTAAAGAAGGTCATTTTCCCCTTGACAGATGGTGAGATTTTTGGTCCTGATGTTTAATATAATAATTGAATGTTCTGGAACTGAGGGTTTTTTAACATGGGCAACAGGAGCCAGTTGTCACCATGGAAACATTTCGGTCAAGAATAAGAGGTAAAGGGGTGTGCGCATATTAAATCATCTTAATTACATCAACACAGCATCATAATTTAATTTTCTGCTGAAAAAGTCTGGGCAAAGAAGTGCCACTATAAAGTGGTTTGTGCACAAAATGGATGCTGAGGCCAAACAGGACGAAAGACTCAAATCCTGTCAAATCAGAGACTTGGCCATTCAAAGACAACAAAATTTCAGAACTGATAATGACAGACATCTCTGTACTGTTTTCTTTCATAGTTTGTTTGAGTACTCAAGGGTACAGAAATCATCTGCATTTTCCCAACTCAAGACATCTGCTGTTTAAAGGAACAGTTTACCCAACCTGACCTTTCTTTTAACTTTCACTTATTTTGAACTGTTATTTAAACTATCAATTATTCCAATTAATAATTTGTGAATTGCTCTTTTAACTAATACTTTTTCGTGAACTGTTTTTTTGCGCCATTCCTTTTACCTTTGTGACACATCTGACAACTTTACCACTGCGGCTGTCTTTACAAATGCTTTTAAATGTTATTCTCAGTGGTTTTAACATTCATCTGCTTCCCGAACCTTATTAATCTCAAATAGCTCAAAATAACTCTTTGTGATTGAGATTATTGACTTTCTAAAGGAATCTCATTTTCTCATTAACTGCGATGCTGAGAGATTTTCAGAGCTTAATGACAATCATTCTTGGCATAAAAAGGGCATTTTTTTTGTCTAAGATTTTTGTCTAGGGAGCCACAAGTTGCCATTTCAGTAATAACATTTTCCATCCCATGGACCATTTTTGTTGGTCCAGGGTGACAGATGGTGACCTGCCAAACAAATACAATTTACAGGTCAATGATATACCAGCCATCGGCATAAAGGACACCCCTGCTGCTCTCGCCTGAACAGCGGATCACTCTGTGAGCTGCAAACAATGGAACTATCTGGCTTTCTTCAGAAGTCCAAATATCAGCTTGAAAAATGTCATGCAGCTACAAGGTAATTTTGCTTCTTCAAAGCCCACTGAGAGTTAAGGCTTTAGGGGTGGGGCTTAATGGTTGCGTATTACACAAAGGTTGTACATTTTCATACAAATCAAGCAGTGAGAGTATCAAACTGTCAAAAGCCAACACCAACAACTTCTTGTGAGATCATAAGGGATTTAAATTCCTAATTCTTGCGTACTTGATGTTCACAAATCTGTTGTTGATGTTGAAAATATCTTCACTAGAGGAAACATAAGATGACTCTGGTCTGATTTTTATCTGACAAGCAGGAGACCCAAACAAAAGACTCAACTAATGACATATGTGATTTGTCTTTCCTATCGGTTCTCAAACTCCAAACAAAACTCAGATGATGCATGGTGAGAACCAGGAACCGTCCTCATGTGATATGAATCTGTACACTGGTGAAACAGATTCCTAATGCTGATTAGCCTTTAGCGTTATCCTGATTAAACATGCATACTCCTGATTAGCTGAACGAGAGGACGCATCATGCATACAAACACAACATCTTCAAGGAGGAAGATGGCGGTGCTGATGAGGATATTTCTTTATAGCCTAAACTTGCTCGCGGTACAATGCATTTAATTTATTCTCTCTTCATCAATTCATCATCTTTCCTCTTTAATTATTGCCCTGACCTGTTGATTGCAATCTGTCATCAGTGCAAATGAGAGGTTGTGAAGTACCTGTAAGCGTCACCTATCGCCCAGTGTCTTGAGATGAGGACAGAATAAAAACAAGCAGAGTGAGAGGTGAGCAGCTCAAATCTGTGGGAAAATTACTACCTTCAGCAGCTCTGAAGTGCACAAAATAAACCAAAGTTTGGTTTTAGAGATTTGTGATGTGTTCAGAGATTTCAAAAGGTTCTGCTTGTGATAAACCAAATATATATAATAAAAAAATATATATATATTTATATATATCTATATATATATATATATATATATATATATATTTGTGTGAGGAACAAAGTTAAATAAAAAAAATCATCATTCACTTTCACTGTACAGAAAGAGCACCTCACTGAAAACAGTCATATGAGGGTGAGGACACATGAACGATATAAGACAAGACAATGAGACATCTTCATTTTGGGGTGCATTTAAACCTCTGCAATTATTTCAGATTAAACCACTTGCATCCATTTGCATACTGAATAGTGATTGGCCTTTCCCTCCCAGATATTTTTATCAATTGTATATACACCACCTTTACACTGCAGTGAAAATGTGTTGATTCTTTTGTTCAGTTGAATTACAAAGACCTGCACCAAGCATCATGACAACAGCAAAATGCCTCTGAAACGGCATTTGATTTACAAACAACTCATGCTCAAACCTAAGATTACCACAATACTGTTCTTCTGCTGCTTTGCAAGCACAACTCTCGCCTTCATGAAATGCGAACCTAGTTCATTACTGCTTTTCACAGACAGAAGTGTGACACTTCCACTTCCCACAAGAAACTTCTCAGTAGGAAAACATGGTGGGTCTATGCGACTCTAAAAAGCTCTTCTCATGCATTTTAGGTTGTTCTGATAGAGGTACATTTTGACAATGTATATTTTCAGATATAGAGTTTTAGGAGAAGAGATAATCTATGACACAAACCCAGTCAAATGTTTGGGCCATGATGCCATTACTTTTCTTGATTCTCATCAAGCTTCACCCTAATAAGATCCTAAATGAGTCTATCCAAATGCAATCAACCACTAATGAAAATAAGAGAAATCATTTGACGGAAATCTTCAACTCCTAAGGCCCACTTTATGAAGCAGATGTATCTCCATGGTAACAGCTACATCCTGTCAACTTTGCAGAGTAAGAAGCAGACATTCAAAAAGACAAGCTGACCATGAATATAGACCTTCACTGTATTACACACAAAAAATTGCTAGTGATGTTGCAGAGTGATAACAACAATACCAGTGTTGTTATTGTAAATACCAGCACTCCTAGAATGCTGCTAGCCAGATTGGAGAACCTATTTTGTATACAACCAAATAATAATAACCCAGACTTTCAGACTTTAATTTTTAATTTTTTTTTCTATTGTGCCATTTGTGCAAATGTTAATCTCATAAATACTTTTATTGCCTCACATACTTTTCTACGAAAGGCAGCAACAAAACAGTAAGCTCCAAATATCTCATGGTTGCATCTATAATTTTTTATAATAAATAAATAAAATGAATAATAGTTTTCATGAACAGCAGATTGGGGCCAAAGCAGCTGCTTTGTGTTTGCAAGCGCTTTTAAACTCTGTTCCCTCCAATAACCCTTGGGTTGGATTAACAGGCTTAATCGCATCAAAATACGGCTAGTCTTATAACATTCTGGGAATTTTGGATTTCCATTTATTATAAACTTTTGCTAGTTTTAAATTCTTTTTGGTCAGAAAAGCGTTTCATCTATTTAAATCTACTTTTCATCTTTCCTGTCCCATGTGAGTGGTTTGTATAATCTTTACTGCAAGATCTGCACGTATCCATCAGTGATTTTCCTGCAGGTATAAATAATCCTTTAAATCAATTTCTATGCCACAGCCAGAATCACAGCACACCAATGTCACTTTTTCAGGTTCTGTGTTGGAGAGGTGATTGTCACTTTCAGTTGTCATGCAGGTCTGGACTGAGGCCAGCAGCTCTGCAGCCTGGGGTGACATACCTATTTTTACAGATTGTCCTTGGAGGATGTCACCATGCACGCCTGCCTAGATGGCCTTGCAGAAGAACCATGCAGCAGATGTGGACAAGGAGACCTGCAAAGAGATTTGATTACATGTGGTTTCAAATTTGATGTTCAGTCATAAATGCTTTATGAATAAAATATCAAACTAATAAATAAGATTCCAGCTGGAAAACCAGCCTAAGGTAGTTTGCCCAGACTAGTTAGACTGCTTTGCTGTTTTATAAGGGGTTTTGCACACTGGACAGTCGGAGAGAGCAACTAGCTCTCCAAAGTCTGAGAGAGCAAAGCTAGCCAGCCAGCTAAACAAGATGTATGACCATCTGGACCAACTGAAGACCAGCTTTGCCAGACTGAAGGACCATCTTAAACCGGCTAAGACCAGCAAAACACCTTAAGTTGGTTTAACCCAATTTTCTGGATTGATTGTTATCGGTTTCTACTGTTGTAGAACGTGTTTCCATAGTTACCAGGTACAGACACAGCCTGTGGTCCTGTGTATGGTGATGTGAGCCTGATGAAAGCACTACACTTTTCAGAGGTAGTCTCCTTGGAGAGTGCAACTGTAATGGTTTGTAGTCATATGTTTCAACTTCTGTAGTGGGAAACAACAGAACAAAAAAAGATCCTCCCACCCACACGTACAGGATAGTTATATAAATATTCTAACCATATTTTGCTCTTCCATTCATTCATTTCTCTCTCCTGTTCCCCTTAGACTCAGTGTTACATCACAGCAGTTCCTCTGTGAAGTTCTGAATGAACTAATGATTGGAGACTTTTAAAAAGACAAATCTATGACACCGTTAGATAACTAATATGGCACCACATAATGAGGTGAACTGTTTCTTTAAAAAGAGTAGATCTGCTGTTTTCTGTAAAAAAATGTGAGTTTGTTATGATTAGAGACGTTCTGTTGCCACTGGAGGACAAACTGTAAAGAGACACACACGTTCTCCTTGCTTCGCCATGGCAACACAGCAGTGATGACAATGCTTGCACGTCTAGATAATATCAGTCGGAGACTCCACGTCTAATTAAACACACTGTTTTAACTAAACTCTGACCTTGTGTGCTATTGATCTGAAGACTTAAAATCATCATGCTACATTCACTGAGTGCTGCCTGGTGTTTTGGGTTCAGGTAAATTGAGGTCTGGAATAAGAACGTCCAGATTTCTTGAAGTGATGTGCCAAACTGCTTTAAGTATAGTCATTAAATACCACACTTCTGTTAGGAGATATAGTGCCGAACATAGAAACAGTAACAGAACAATGTTACAATATGCAACAAAAATAACGATTTTTGTTATGTTATGTAGTGATACAAATTTATGGTGCCTTTAAACCATGGCTATTGACCAATCAGCATCAAGGACCAGAACTACACAATGCACTGTCACATGATGGGAGCTGGTTTCGTACTGTCCCTTTAAGAGGGTCCCAACATGAAGGTTATAGTGCTAGTATATGAACTATGACTGTTTTCTCCTGAGCATCATTTACCTGCCCAAAGGTCTTTGTTACTCATTGGTCATGCAGTGTGTGGCTCACATTTATTCGTATGTCAATTTGCTCTTATTATAGGACAGTTATAGAGCCTCAGAAAGTGTTTTTGGAAGTAAAGTCTTTGCTTTTACCTCTATGGTTGAGACCGACAAGGTGACTGTAAACTAACAAACAGAATACTGACACAACACTAATTATAAATCATTTTTCTTTCATGTTTGTTTCCTACAAGACACGTTCCATGTGACAAAATGGAACAGTTGCATATTTACAAGCCTGTAAACTGTACTCGGCCACAAATGTGCTAAATGGTGCTGTAGATTAAACTGATGCTCTATCAGCAAAGGGGTTTACACAGTGCAGATTGATTTACCTATAATTAGCAGCTCTTTGGAGAGCAGAAAATGTGCTGCCTGCTTGTTTACTCTGATTAGAAAAAGAGAGAGAGAGTGTTCTCTGATCATTGATTTTTACCCTTAAGGCATATTCATCTGAAATGTCCCAAAAGCTTATCTTTCATTGGTTGGTGGGTTTTCCCAACAGGATAAAGAAAGCTTTGTCATTGGACGGATTGTATTCCCATTGTTAAGAAATCAATATTTGTTTTAATTAAGAAAAATTTTACGATAATGTGCTCTAGGCATAATCTATGTGTTTTCACCAAACACAATATAATGTTACAATTTGATGTAAATTCCAAATGTATGCACATGCCTTTTCTATGGTCAAAAGTTAACTTTGAAATATGCGGCAAACATTAAGACTTTGCAGTTGTAATGGCCCATCTATCAGTCTTTTGCAATCTGTGGATTTATAAGTTTGTTTCTAGTTGCTCTTTTCTTCTTTATATGTTGCTCTGTATGTTGCTTCAGGCAGGAAGGTGAGAAAGAGGTCTCTCCGTTTAACCGTATTTCACCTGACAATCTTTAGCAGAAGTAAATCCCTCCATCACATTTCAACTCTAGTCTTTCATCTTGTGTCTTATTTTTGTCTTATATTTCTGTCAATCCCTATCCAATTACCACGTTGTCTTTTTCCATCTGTTTGTATGATGCCTAAATGGTTGGCAAAGGCATGGTGCAAATATTTGGTTGCAAAGTATGATTTTGAGGTGAAAAGTCCATATTTTTCTTACTTGTACTGTAAATATATATAGCCTATAAAGCACACTGTTTAAACGATAACAGAAAAGTTAATCAAGCTACTAAGTTCGTCTGATACAACAATGAAACATAAATACCATGTATCACACGTTACAACATTACAAAAATACTTAAGTGTGTTAGCGGCGCAGAAGGATGTTTGGGTTGTGTGAGATCATACAGGTTGTTGTATTTCCATGAACTTGTTTTATATTTTCATTATTTCTCCAGATCTTTTTTTGTCACTCTGGTCACACACCTGTCAAACCTGCCATCTGTGGAACACAAGCTAAACACCTACATAAAATAATGGCGTGTGTGTTTACCTGTGTATGTCTGTAGGTGTGCATGTGTCTATTGTACATACGTTTGCATGGAACAATCATTTCCACACAAGACATGTGATTCCATGCACTGAGATGTGATTTCCATAGTTATTAAATTCCCCTTATGGATTTATGGATTCTCTTTTTACATCAGTTAATGGCAGCAATGCACAAACTACCAACTGTTTTACCCATCAAGTTAGGCTAGGAAAAACTCTAGATCTATAATGAAGGTGCACCAGGCAGCGCAACAAGAAATTTCAGCTTTAGTTACAGTATTCAGTTAAGGCCAAACTAAATGACGAGACACTGTGAAAAAACAGAGTATCGCAATCACAGACATTCCGATCCAAATGAGATTAGATTTCTCAGAGGAGCCCTTAGTTTCCCGAAAAACAGCAAGTAATTTGCTGCAACTTTTACAGCGGTTGTGCAAGAAAGACACTGACATGTTAGATTTGGTTATGATTAAAACCACAAAGTATGTCTGCGACAGACAAATTTACCAAACCTCCTCGGGGGAAAACATCCCATCCGAATAACATTCATCTGTCCTGCTTTATTTTCCAAAGTTTTCCTTCAGCACAGAAATGCAGCTAAACCTTATCAAGAATTTTCCAGATTGTGACAGAGGCACATTCATTTCAATGCAACGTGATGCAGCTTTGATATGAAATCTTTGTAATTTCATACCAAACAAATCATTGAAACAGGGTTTCAAAATGAATGTGTGTTTGTTGATTTGAAAGGAGTAGAAGAGAGATTAACTGCTGGCAAATGTAAGCCAGCAAATGTAAAGGAAGGACATGACATCTTACTGTATCCATATATACAGGTGTGTGTGTGTGTGTGCAGGAAGGAGGGAGGACAGGGTACACACTTATGTGAAAGTTTAGTGTTTAGTGTGTATGTGTGTGTGTGTCATCTAGACGGACTGCAGAGGTGTGTCAATGCAGCTGTCCTGCTTGAGGTGCTGGATGTTGTACTGCGTATTGCAGCACCAAAGGCTTCTGCTGCAAAGGTATGTGTGTGTGTGTGGGGGGGCTGTTTTAGTGAATGAGTATTTGGAAAACACACACACACACTCTCTCTTTTAGCACAAAATATTCAGTGTTTTCTCATTCATGACTCCGTTGCTTAGATCTCACCACAGGACAAAAAAGGACCAAAAATAAAAAGTTTTATCCTCTTAAAGGAAATAATGAAAAGGTTCTTTGCTTTTTGTTGGTCTGACTTCACTTGAACTGATCTCAGAACATCAACAGTGTCTTTGTTTTCCGATAATTCCTGGACTGCTCACTTAGTTTCTGTGTGAAGGAATATTTATTTATGCACTGTGTTCCTTTCTTTCATCAGTTCATAAGTCATAAGTTTAAGAGAAAATGAGTTTCTCCATTGATGGGAACATATAATGGCAGCTAATAGGAGAAATTTCAACCTGGCAATGAGGAGAGAACTCAAAGAGAAAGAGAGAGAGTATTTATTAAAGGGACATAATATTAATTAAGGGTGAGCCGAGGCATTATTTAATGTTTTAAGCCATTTTTCTTATGAGGACATTGGCTGGTCCCTACAGTGTAGGTGATAGCAGGTTTACTACCCTTGTGGGGACATTTAGTACACCATTTCCCTCCCATCCACTCTGCCTCTCTCTCTCTCTCTCTCTCTCTCTCTGTCTGCTTGCAGTTGAAGCACAGGCACACAGAAGGCAGAAGTGCGTGTCTCCCCTCCTCTTCACCTCCGTTCATCCGCGCTCACACGACAGTCTGTGAACCGTACGCTCACTGGAACGGCAGGATGCGTGTGTACCTGCATGTACTCAGCATGCTCTGTCAGTGCTAAACAAGAAACTAATTTAACATGCTGCAACATCAGCCAAACTGAGAAAATAAAGTCACAAGAAAGAGGTAAGAACAATTCTCGGCTTCTCATTTACATTAAACATGGTTCTTCTGTTCTTTTTTCTCATGGGTTTAAGTCGCCTAGCTGGCTTTCCTACACTTGAACCCGAGTTGCAGTCTGTTATTGATAATTCTGAGCTTACTAAGGTGACTGGAATTCACAGTATTGTGCTTACAGAAGCAGCTATTGTTGAGTATTCAGGGACTGCTGTTGTGGATACATCTTGTCACATGCTTTGAAAACACCTGACCTTAAAGCCTTAGATAATTAGACAGGTGGAAACGGAACCGCTAATGATGCGAGAACCTGACTGTGCTGCTGGGTGTTAGTTTGTGTTTGTGTGGCATTAATGAATAAGTGTGAAGTAATGCCTGAATTTTCCTATTGCTCCGCAGTGGAGAGGGAACGTCAGGAGATATTGTGGTAACTTGGAAACAGGAGCGCAGAGAGCAGGGCTTGTGCGTAAGTTTCTGTGTGTTTTCCAATCGATAAGGGATGCTGGGATGTAATGAACTTATAAAAACCTTTCAGTGTCTTTGTGTGTATATCAAGAAACTTTTAATTGGGTTCCCAATTCGTGTGTGTGTGTGTGTGTGTGTGTGTGTATATATATATATATATGTATGTGTGTGTTCATATCTCTGTGAGTGCTTCAGATGTCAGTCGGTATACTCAGGCATACTTAAGTTTATCAAAACATGTCCTTAGCTGACCAGTGATGAGTGGAGCCTGGAGTCCTCAGGCTGGTTTCCTTGAATCACCACTGCGAGCTGTCAGAACTCTCTCACAGTAGATCTAGTCATGACCAGTGTCAACCTGGCCCTCAACGAATCAACAGCTGACGTTTTAGTTGAATTTCCAGAGGCCACCCAAAAGCGTGTTATGCATTGTCTAATTGCATCTCTGAGTTTATCTAACTGAATATTTCTTCATTAATGATGACTACGACCATCCCAGTAAAAACATCTGATGTCTATGAACTCATCTCAGCCTGTTTATCTCTCCCTCTGGGCTATTTCAGTCTTTTTTTGTGAATGAAACAGACGTATTACTACACAGACACGCAGCGTGGCCTTAATGACTTTCTAATCTGCTCCCCTCCCAATGTTAAACTTCATCTGTCATTGGGTGTATTTATTTAATCTTAGACCTTTCGGAAACGCTGCCTGGAAAATGGCCTCTCTGAATGGGAAGGCAAATTTAGGCTGCTAATTTTAGCGTCAACACGTCATCTCGTAGGTGAGAAATACATTTAGGAGGAGGACAAAGGCGCTAAAATTAATGAGGGCCATATTTCAGACCCTTTGGCCCCAGCAGCGTTGGTTATCTGCCGTTCGCAGAGAGAGAGAGCGGGCGAGCAAAAGAGATACTTCCCTCTCAATTAAAAACAACACATTCTGGATACCTCCAGCCGGTTTGCTTTGAATGCATGTGTTAAAAGACCTTAAATGTATGAGACCCACCAGGAGACGGTGCTTCTAGGACACCTGATGCTTGACTTCCAACATCAAGACCTCTGACAGTCACGCCTGAAAAAGATGCCATTGAAGGCGATGATTATGGTTTCGCCTCTGGCTCATCGTGAGGAGTAGATGATGTGAGTTTACACACAGGGGCCTCTCAGATGTTTAAAGACAATAAGCGTTAATGCGTGTAACGGATGAGTCTTTCTCCATCATTCTCGCATTACCGGGATAAAACGACACAAAGGAGCCATAAAAGATTCTTCAGTGAGATGGCAACAAAGAGCAAGTGAGTGAGAGAGAGAATTAGGCATAAATGGACAGAGAAAGAGAGGATGTAAAAGCTTTTCGTGGGTGTTGATCTCTCATTTAAACCATCAGTTAATGCATTCACTCCCTATGATTCGGAAATGACTGAAATGACCAATTTCCAATAAGCAAATACAGAAAGCGGTCATTTACATGCAGTGCTCCAGAGTTTAGACAATGATAGACCCTATTTAGGGGGGCTTCAGTCCCCCGGCTTTCATATCAACCCCCTTTTGAATCCATGATTATGTGATATCTCTTGGAAACGGTGGCTGCAGTAACACCAGAGGTTATGTCGTTTTTCCTTAGAGAAATTCTTAATCCTTAGACTTCCTTAGAGATCAAGTGTTTTCTGTTACGCAATAGGGATGGAGAAAGTGGTCTACTGTAAGCAGAGGGATTTTCTCAGAAAGGGGCAAATTTTAAGAATATACTAATGCCCGTGAGCAGAGTTATTTGTATTGCTAGATCAGCTGTTCTTTCTTATATTGTAGGTTAAGAGTATTGGTTGCACAGTAACTGGCAGGGAACAGAGTGTACAGTACGATGAACTGCAGTGCTTATGACACTAGTTCACGTTATCTAAATTAACTCTTACGATTCTTCTAGAGAACTTTAGCTAAACCCTAGATAAACCCTTAGCTAAGTCGAACACACTAGATGAATATTTGGCATAATTTCTTTGGGACTGCCAAAAGCATGAAAGCAACACCAAATCCTTTGGCACAAGTCGTGACATCTTGAACAAACAATGGAGGTTTGTTCGCGCACACACTCACAAACTTGCATTCGCTGTGGATGGAGAGGCTCACTGTCTGTCTGATTTACAGTACTGTAAATCAGTAAGTTACTGTTGATGTTAGGGAGAAGAAAACGTTTTGCAGCGCACAGATTGTCTAGCCATCCAGAAGGACAGAAATGACCAATAACAGAGGGATGTTTTTGAAATTCAGAGACACTTTGCATTTGGCCCTCCAGTGCTTTTTAAACTGAAGAGCTTGCTTAGTGCAGTGAGCGTTTGGGCTCTCTGTAAGGGGTCGCCCCTCCGTGCCAGCTCAAATTTGTGTGCGTGTTTCAGGAACCTTAGGGAATATCAGTCGGATTTAATGAGCAAAATGATCCAAAATTATGATACAGTGACTGGCTTTTACACACAGGCATATTGCCTAGCACATTCATTTGACTGTGAGGGGGACCTTACTAAATTCTGTCCAGTGTGTGAGGGACAGGTCACCAGCTCTCCAAGGATTCAAGGATTGGCTGCTTAACATGCTGGTAGATCACATAACCACACCATTCTGCAAGCAAAAGCACATTTCTCCATTGGCGGCTATTCAAAACTTAAGTGAATTCAGATATATTGGCCCAGTTCACCTGAATCCATATAGTATATGGATACCATATAGTAACTATGAACTCGCAACACAAATCTCAAATATTTCATAATGTTATAGTAGATAATCAATTGTTGAAGGCACTTAGATCCAGATAGTTGCTACTGAAGGGACGTGAACATTCTTGTGGTGCCGTTAGCCAATCAGTGCTGTTGGTAGGTGCACTACAATGCAGCTCCGCAGTTAACACATGCTGTGGTTTGGTTCAGGTGATTTGACACCCCCCCAAAAAAAAAAAACATGCCCAGAACTGAACATCCACGTTCAAAGATGGCACACCGGTCGTGTTCTTCAGAGGGTCATGCTGAGCATCTGCCATTGTGATGAATCAGAAAGCCAGCTATTACAGACCTGCTTGGCTCTACCTAATTCTGTCAAAAAAAACCTTCCCTTGTGACCAAAAGCACCGTTCATACATCAGCAGTAAGTCTCAAAGGATGATGTCTCATCCTGCGAACTAGCATTGTTTTCCTCTGAGCTGACATTAGCGTACAAATCTTTCTGTGATAATTAATGAGCAATCGTATATGTTTGCAAACAATTAGTGAGTTTCTGCCCTATTATTAAATGGCTGGGAAAAGGTACGTGGATGACTACAGAACATACAAAATAAATATTAATTGATCTTTGGAGAGAAGCAATGACTTTAGCGAGCAGACTTTTGTGAAATCTGTTGCTCTGAGGCATCGCAAACACCTTCCATTCTCTCTCACGCAGCCATCTACACAAATACACACTCATCCAGAGGGGACTGATAAACACACTCTGTAGTGTAGCCTTGGGAGAAGACAGTTCCCCACACTTTCCCGTTCTTGAAGCAATATGTGATGTACTGCCAAGCAGTGGCACAGCTCAGACACAAATGTCTCAAAATCAGAGCCATATGCAACTCGCTTCTGTTTCAGAATCAGTGATCCACACTCTAGGAAACACATTGTGTTCCTGGAACCTGTTATTTATACTCAAATCTTCCTCCAACGCTGTCCTTATTTTTCAATGTTAGCAACAGCATTGTTTTATTGTTACCAACAGCATCTGTCAGCATATTTTTAGTACACATTTTCAGACCGTATGCATAACTGTCTTGTATCTTTTCTGGACCTCGGTTAAACAGAACTCACACAGACAGATCTATAGAATAAAAAGATGCTTGTCAGGGGCTTGTAGCAGAAGTTTGAAGATGCTCTCCATATAAAACAATAGCATTTTTCGCACTTGTACTGCAGAAGGGGTGAAGTGTGTGCATGCAGATGTGTGTGTACAAAGTTTTCAGTGTAAAACGCTGTGTGCTTGTACTTATAAGTACTTAAAGGTACCATGGTACTCTTTTGGTATTTTTGGACACGTACTATAGCACTACCAAAGTATTTTGGAATACTATCTACACCATTGTACTGTATATGAATATTGTAGTGATTGAGTACCCTGGTTTATCATCTGGTACATTACTGTACTGCATCATGTTAACACCAGTACTGTGTGTAGGAGATGTGTACAGTATGGTATGTGGGTTTTAATAGGTAATGTGTTGATGCAAATTTTTGTGGTTTTGTTTCTGTGGTGTTCTGCATAGGGCGGCAAATCTGCGAATAAAGCTTGTGATCAGGTTAATGTTGATTGCACTTGCTTTACCGTTTCCACGGCAACATTAAAGCTGTGTGCATGTGCGTAGGATAGCATTGCTCGCCATATGTTTTTTGTTTTCTGCTTTTAGCATATAAAAGTACAGCATTAGTTACCATCCGAACGGTTCAGCATATGTTCAGTGTATTCTTAGACCTTGATTATATTCTTTTATATATATAGACTATTAAAACAATCCACAAACACAAACAAGGATGTTTTATATGATTCTAATTTTTTCTCCATTCTGACTTAAGGACAACAGTAATAACCTCATTCCTATTTGAATATTGATACTCAAGGGCTTTCTTTGATGACTCTGTATGATATGATTGACGTGAAAATGTAAAGCAAGACACAATAACCACAGAGCCTAACCTGGATTATTTGTGCAGTAGATACAAACATACTTTTTTGCTAGACCTTTATGACTTTATGACCCCCCCCAATGTCCACAAAAATATTTAAAGTCCCCCCACTTACAGTTTCTACCTAATAAAATATTCTAGAGCTTGGCATAACTAGAAAGATCTATATTTGTTATAAAAAATAACCAAACACTAAGAAATATCTTGAGTTTTAGAAGTTTTATCTTATTTTAATGCTTGTTTTGTCTTTTTTAAATCATCTGAGTCAGCCCACTTGGAAGTCTGTTGAGGGCCTCTAGTGGGCCCTGGGCCCCTGATTAAGAAACACTGTGCTAGAGAAAACTGGTTCCTGGCTGCTGGGACTGAATACAATTTATTTCAGCTTATGATTGCGAGCTATGTCTAATTTTCATCAGCATTTACCCTATAAATATGAATGTATGTAAATGCATATGGCCTTTATGTGTGTCTCGACTGATATAGCGTATAACTAGCAATGCCAAAGTAACGGGTTCGATTCCGACAGAACACGCAAATTGACAAAGCATACGCCTCAAATACATTCTGAATAAAACGCCTGCCAAAAGCGGTAATGTAAATGTGTGTTTGGTGCATGTGCTGTGGTTTTTTTTTTGTGCTGGCAACAGGGAGAGCTTGTGTCTGCCAACAAGCCGTTCAGAGGGTTTTGAGGGTGAGGGATGCGAATTGGCATGGTGACGTGTTATGACAGACGGCAAGCTCAGAGCGATCGGGCTGCTAGTCTAGCTGCAGACCAAACAGGCCAGCTGACGGCTGTGTAAACACAGAGAAAGATAAGAAAGATAGATGATATAAATATATCTAGACACGGAGAGAAAGAGAGCTGCTTTATCTGATGCATCTCTCTGAAGTTTCAACTCGGAGCCAAACACACACACAAGCACACGTTCTTATAAAGCCCTTTAGATATATAATATGTAATGCAGGCAGGCGATAACAAATGAACTGGAAGTTATATTAACAATGATTTTAACATCTTTTTCTAAACTTTAGTAGCTCATTACATCATTGCAAAAGTGTTTACATTTTACAAATTGTTGTCAATATTTATATATTTATATATTTAATATTTATGAACAATTTCTTTTATTAAATATTATTTTTAGACTTTGTAGCTGACAAGCAGTTAGGAAAAGTGCAATGTACAATACCAGGAAATTATGCAAGCTGAATCCGAACCCATGCTGCCCACCTAAAGCACTAACCACTAGGCCACAGCTCCAACAATCACTATTAAGATAAAGGCAGTCTGAGGAGGATATAGTGGCTTTGAAAGAGCTTGTGACAGGGAGGTTTTATGTGTTTTATGGGAATTTATGGGAATATGGATGCAATCATCAATAAGAAATTATCACATTCAATGGGATCTATTTCATTATGTTGCATGTATTTTTCATGAGTGCATATTATCTGCTAATTATCTTTTGTCAACGTTGTACATAAATTTCCCCCATCAGTTGTCTCATTCGTGCTGTCATGTACATCAATCTCCCATAATTCTCCTTCAACAGTGATAAAACAGTGATTAAAGGGGCATTGTAGGACTGGCAGTAACTTTGTCATATCTCTAAATCCGTCTGTTATTAACTAGTGGCCACAGAGAGGCCAGCTCTAATGTCACAGGAGTTCCCTGAAGAGGTGTAATAACTACAACCCTCCACAGCTCTCACAGAACATTTTTTTACTCACAAGGGTTTCAGTAGAATTAGTTTTAAAATTGTAATCCCATTTGTTTTTATACTAATAGGATATGAAGTTTTTCCCAAAGTCTTTCTATACAGAACAAGTCATTGGACATTGTGTTTATCTGTACGGTTATCTCTCATTCGCATCAAATTAAATTGAAAACAATCACGGGTACTTACTGTACTCTGACTAAAGTCTATTACCAAAGTTTATCCAAACTACTTTTACTTAAAATTTACTTAGTTTGAATTATAAAGTCCAAACAGCATGAAGCATTCACAAATACCCTTGGCAACCTTGAATAAAGTCTGATTGTACACTTTTTGTATGATCCACAAAAGGGTAAAGTTTACACCCCTAAACATTTGTGTGTGCTTTCTTTCAGAGCTTGCACAATAAAGACTATGACCACCAGACAGTAAGCAATGAGTGTGCATTGACTGAAAGACCCCCTCACCCCTCATTCTCTCTCCACCCACTGTGTCTTCATGAGGGCAGAGAGATGACCATGCACGGCCGCTGGTCCTTCAACACACTGGCCGTTATCTTTATCCTGCTTTCCACTGCAGGTAAGCCCAGATTTTACACACTCATTCAAATTTAAACCAGATTAACAGTAATCCAAATCCACATTATAGCAGTGTGATCTACTGAATTACCTCAGTCGCTCGGTTCTACCAAATATGGACTTACTGAGTAGGAAAGGTGGATTGTTTGATTCATTTAGGGCTCTCTTGAAGTGATTTTGGGCAGTTTTGAGCAGTTCACACTGTACTGAAACAGAACTACATGTAGTCTGTTTTGAGATTGTTCTCACAGAAAAAAACACTGTTGTCAGTCCTGATTGGAGAACTAAATGTGGTTCTGTTCTTACACAGTTTAGATATGAAATGAAATGAATTGACTCCAGTTTACTGATACAAATCTGAAAGGATGAAAGCAGTAGGTGTGTCCAGAAATGCAGTTTTAAACCTTAAAGACAAAAAACAGTATCTTGATTTATTAATGTTATCTGCCATTATGATTAGATTATGAAGTACATAGATTTAAATCCGTTAACTGTTCATAGACTCTTCAGTTCTCTAAATTCTCTCCCGCTGCTGTTTGTCCAGAACAATTTGAGTTGAACTTGTCAGTAAATACAGATGACAATCTCAGGCTGCAGTGACTGCAGCATTAAATCTTGCAAAGGGTTATGCTACACAGAGGGCAGAAAAACGGTTGCATCCCGTCAGGCATGTGCCCTTAGAAGACATGACTCAGCCTGGAGTTTTTAAGGAACCGACTTGGCAAAAACTCTGATTTAGCTTTGACTTTCTCACATTTACTCATGACTAAGCAATGAGTCACTCCAAATTGAACAATTGTCTAGTTGCTCTTTCTGTCGAGCAAAACATGTAGTGATCTGTTAGACAAGCATCAAACCGCCATTTATGGACTAGTTCCCAAAAGCAACTGTGGTCTGCTAACCTCAAAAGCAAATGTCCTATGTATTTAGTTGCCCACACTGAACTGATTTTCAAACATCTCTACTTAAAGAGAAAGAAAATCATATTGGCAAACACTGATGTAAAATGACTTCCCAGCTAAGTATTGGTTACTTGGAAGGTTTCTTCCTTGTGTTTTTAAAGATCTTGGAGTTTATCTTCACTGTTGCTCACTGGGTGGTTTAAGACACTATTTATATTCTCTTATTTTCTTCTACTTTTCAATTTTTTTTAAAGATGCTTTGGAACAGTGCGTATTGTAAAATAAATAAATAAAATTGAAATTGACTACCAAAAATAGAAACAAATCATTCTGTGTATATCACTGGGAATAATGGCAAATTTATTTTTTGTTCTTTTTAACAAAATGAACTGCAACTACATCTGTTCAACAGGGACTATAAGCATTTAATCAGATCTTTTGGAAAATGGCCCTCAGATGCATTTAATACATACAAGCACAATTCACATCAGACTAACAGGCAATACAAAATCCTCCAGCCTTATTTTGCCATAACATTAAAGGCCAGGGTGATGACAGATGTGTGCTTTGGACTGAGCTCTGAAAACTATGCTGTTGTAACAGGAGATGAGAAGAAGACAGTAAGCAAACAGAGAGACACGTAGGGAAACATTTAGGGAGTTTTTCTGCAAATAACTACAATTTTGTTCTGTTTGCTCATTTGACCAAATATTAGGAGAGCAAGTGAAGTTCTTTACTCAAGAGAGAATTCACTAAGAATTAATTGGGCCCACTAACCGCAGTGTTTATTTGCACACTGTGTGAGGTTTGTTTTAGTGACCGGTTTACTAAAGGAATTATGCAAATCGGGTTACATCAAAAACTGAATGAATACGAGCTGAAAGCCATATGCATGTTGTGTTTCTCCAGCTTTCAGGCCGATTTTGTGCGCTAGATGCAGGTCGTGGTAGATGCAGCAGATGCAACAGATGCAGTAGATGAAGCAGATAGGCCCCCATCTAGCAAAACTGGGTCTTTACAGCATTGTACTGCCATTTTGTTCCAGATATATGTGAAAAGGCTAAAAGTGTTCTTGACTACACTGCACATCTGGATGTGTGTCCAATTATAGGTCTCTTTATCATATGATCAACTTTTTATGAACTGCTGCTATGATAAAAAAAGTGAAAAAAAATCTTTACCACTTTATCTGCTTACCACCTGCTTTCCAAATGCACCAAAAACACATTGTTAATTGCACGATACAAGAATAGCACTTTTCAAAATAAGTCTAATTTGCATAGAAACTGGTGCTAAAAGAATGACAAACCATTTAAATATGGCAAAGCACCATTTCCGCATATTTAATAGCTGGTTAAAATAGATTCCGGATGGTTAGTGAATAGGATGCAGGTTTTTGCAGCAAAAGAATACACGCAAACGTTGCACAAGTATTTAGCGAATAATGCCTCAGAACTGAATTTCTCAGACTGAAACTTGTCCTCAAGTGAGCTCAGATGGAATAGCTAGTATTTTATTTTTTATAAGCTTCATGGCTAAATGTCATAAAAAACATTTATATCATTCATAAAAATATTTTGTTGGCAATCCTCAGTGAGTGCAGACATGCTAATTATAACACAGACAGGACGAAATTACTAAAAGTCATTTCAGGACAGGGCCCTTTTTCCAACATCTGCGAATATTTAATATTTCTTTCATGGATTGTTTTTTGCAGTCATCTCACTAGTTATGAGCATGAGCTACAATCCACCATCATTATAAAACACAACCAGGTAGATCTGCTTTCTCCAGGAGTTTTGCCAGGAAACACGCTGATTCTCTTCCATCAGCGTGCCAAAACTCCCACAAAAAGGTGAACTTTCACCTTTATGAGTCCAGACATGTAGTTTGAGCCTCATGTTTGGCCTCGTGAGGCACCAAACCCAATCCAAAATCTGCCATTGCCTGAGGTTAATAGACATAACCTTGTCCATTTATGGTAAACGCAGTATCCTTGCAAAATTCGTTGGACTTGATAAGCATGAAAACACAAATACCTTCTGGATTTAAAATACATTTATGGATGTCTCTCCTAAGCATTTAAGCAGTTCTTATATTCGTATAAGCATTATTGTAAGGAACCTGCATAACACAGTGTTAGGTGAAGGGGACATGGGCTTACCAGCTAAATTATTTCAAGTTGTCTGTCTGCTTTTGATTGGTGCTGTGAAATACACACTAGGGAGGGTATGCATAGTGTTAATGTGTCCAGTAAAAGCGCTGTTAATTTGCACATTCCCCTAAAGGAATTTAGCAAATCAGGTAATTAAACAAACACGGCTGTAAAATTAGCGCTGATCCTAACTTACACCCAGCAAATAGCACAGAGTTTGTAAATAAAGCACAATCTGTAAATTAAATTTTATTGCAACAATTATATTCTTGTTAGAAACATCCTTGCTCTAGCACGAGTAAGTGATCCATGATCGCTAGAAAGATGAACAAAACATCCATTTAACAACTGACAAACTATTCTATTGTTTGTCGCAGCTGATTAGGGCGAATAGCCGCAAACAAAACTGGTTTTACATGGAAGAGATTTATTGCTTGCAGGGTGTACTCAATACATAGGGTTCATATCAGGGTTTCAAAGCAATCAGACAGGTGTCTGTTTACCCAGACAAAGTTCTCACACACACACACACTTGCTTGTCATCCCAACTTTGCTTCTGGTGAAACGAGCATGTACCAAGGTGTTAGCCATCAACGCGTAGGCAGTGGAAGGTGTTGATAACAGGGTGTACCAAAATCAAAACACTCAAATACTCTCACTACCACAGTGGAAACGAGAGCAAAAACCATCCAACAGGTGGTTTTCATTTCACACCCCAGCTTTTTATATTCTGCTTTTTTTCCTTCCAAATATGAGAGACCTGCCTTATTGCTTATTTGGTTGATGGATACATAGCCTGAGCACTGCCAAATAACTTCCCTCACAATGCTCGGCTGTTTATGGGGTCAGAGGTGGTCCTGGAGGGCTCTTTGGCCCACGCTGCTGTCAGCGCTGATTTATTCCGATCATTACCGGCTTTTTTTGTATGCCTGCATGCTCACGTCATTGCCGTTTGGGTCATTAGCAAGAGGTCAAACTTGGCAAACATTAAATTGTTTCCTGTGTCATAATATTTCTGTCTCTATTATTCAACTTTAATTCACTGCAATTAATGTTAAAGGATCTCGGTTCTATTCTGGTTGAAGTGAGTCTTTTCCAGGTCTCCTCCTCTGCTCAATTTTTACGAGGGTTTGACTCAGATGTCTGGCACAATTGCTGTGAATGGGAAATACTGAAAACCTTGTTGCTTAAACAATGAATCTCAACACTGTTTCACCCTTAACAGTACTGAACAGTTTAAATACAGTATAAAAGATTTTATAAAGCTTTCTTCCTCATATATAAATATATAAAAAAATATACAAATAAAACAGTTTTGGACCACAATTTTGGTCCACATTGTACATTGGCTTGTACGCCTGCATAAAAATGCCCAGGGTGCATTGCCAAGATGGCCGCCAAGCAAACAACAACTTCATCACAAATATTAATATACTGTAAAAGTGGACAGTAAGGTTCATCGACTCCAAGAGAGGACCTGATAGAGGACCGGCATATAGTGTTCCTGTCTATTCCACTTACCAATCCGCATTCTCAGTCCACACTCATCTATATGCAAATGATGGTGTGGTGCTTTCTTCCTCCATAAACCTGAATATGAAGCATTAAAGATGAGCAGTTGTGCTTTTTGAGTGGGTCTATGGTCACAGCTGATGAGCAAGAGGGAATTGTTTGGGATTTGTTGTCAGGAAACAGAAGAAGGAATTTTCCTGAGACACTTCATCATTTGCTCAGTCACTAGAATATTTCAGAGATTCTACGAACTTCATTATCTTTGCAATTACTGACGGCAGGTCTCATAGTGAATTAGCTCACGGAATGAGGAGCTGTCTGTTTTGGTCCAAGAGGAACATGTTTGTTGTGTCATTTATAATGTTAAAACCTCTCACTTCAACAGTGCTAATAACCCTGGAGCGGAAATGTGCCATATCACAGACTTCAGGGGGTCAGAAAGGACATATTTAATGATTTTGGCCATGTTTAGCTGCTGCAGCTCTAATTATTTCAGACATGAAAGATCTAATCCATAAATCTGTCTCTCTCCCACTTGCACCCTCTTCCCACTTCTGAACTTCCTTTGTTCCACCCCAATAATCTCTATTGAGCACGTATTAGAAGTCATTTATACTACCATGATTTGGATCACAAATTGTTTGATTTTGCACTCTATCGACAGTAAAAGGCGTGCTTTATCTCCTTCATCCTTTTTTCTTCTTCACAGCTCTCTCTGCACATTTTAGGGTGTGTGAGCCTTACTCCGACCACAAGGGGCGCTATCACTTCGGCTTCCACTGCCCTAGACTGTCAGACAACAAGACCTACATGTTCTGCTGTCACCATAACAATACGGCCTTCAAATACTGCTGCAATGAAACTGAGTTCCAGAGCGTGATGCAGCTCAACCTCACCACTAATTCAGACGGATTTGCCCACAAGTGAGTGGCTGAGTAATGAGTGCTTGAGTAATTTAACTCTGCTGTTTGATACCAAAAAGCATCTTTGTATATTTTGAAAAATTTTATATTACGTTCTATGTTCTAACCAGATGCAACATGCAAAAAGCTATCATTTCTACATGCGTTTTTTTACCCCAGCTAACCGCAACAAGGAGCAGGACATTTTGTCTCATCCTTGGATTCCATTTCTGTGCCGTCATGCTGGCTTAACTCCACCAAGAGCGACATCTCGGTCAAAACCCCATAATTGTACATTAAACATTAAATATTTTCTTATTGGATGTGATTTACAAATTTTTCCTGTCCTCTTACCTCGTAAAAACGGATACATTTTTGTTTGAGAAAACGTACACTCCACCTGTAGAACCCCCCACAGTGGTGTTATGTTGTCGGGGCGTTACCAAACATTTTTAAAAACTTACAAGTACTGTGTCATAAATGTTGACAGCTTTTTTATATAGATACACATTGCCATCTGATGAAACCAGCACAGACTTCATAAAACCGACATTGATTACTCCTACACATTTAGTCTGAGCTTGTAGAGTCTGGACACTCAGACCACCCATGACAAGAATACTGCAGTCTAAACCTTCTGACAAGATTCTGATCCTTACGTTCTCTGCCCCTCCTTAAATCCCCTCCAGTGCTGTAATAACCAGCAGACTCACAGTCTAGATTTCCCTGCAGACTGTTAAAGTTTAAGAAATTACTCCCGGTCCCTTAAGCAGCGAGCTGGACCAGGGATCACAAGAGCAACGGCATTTCTCCCGAATATCACTGCGTCATGTTTATCCCTCCAGCTGACCAAGAGTGTTGTTTAAAAGATGCGACAATCAGACAGACTCGCCGTTTGGTCTGCCATCCTCACAGATATGAAAGCAGAAAACACAACTTCATAATGCATAATACAACAGACAGCCCAAAGAACATATATCACCTTATGAGCTAATGAAAATTTAAAGACCTGATAAACCTGAAGACAAGCAAAACTTTAGTCAGGGTCATATTTTACATTGATTTTTAATATTTAATCTATCTAATCTTAAATATTTGGTTACAACCATAACTGTAGGACAATTATATGAATGCACATGTTAAAATATTACTAACAGAAAATTGTAAACAATTTTGATACATTGTTACATAAAGAATAGCAAATATCACTATATGATCATATCTGCCCTAAACAGCCATTTGTAAAATGTCTTTGTGGAGCTCTGTTGCCTTTGCTATTTTCTACTGATTTGTTATATCCAGATGAACTCAGCTTATGGATCAACCTGTTTATATGATGAAAGATTCTTCGCATGTATACTGTCCACAGAATGCTCTATTTTACCTTGTTACTGCTCTACAGTGAAAATGCCCTGTTGGTATCAAGTGATTGTCATTTAGACTCTGTTGTTTTAATCAACCATGTCATCTAGAGACAGTTATCCCTGTGAAAAACATCACAGCACAAATCCAGATCAGATCAATTAATCCTCACAATGGGACAGTGACATAAAGGGCAGCCCGGCACCATCTCCTGGCTTTGGTCAAGCATGAAATTGTTATTTCACCCTTCAAGCTTAAATTGAGCCTTCTGTGTGACTGTAGCATTTAGGACCGCTGGCTGCTCACTGGGTCGAGCTGTACAGCGCTGCACTTGTGTACCGCCGGTCCAACCCACACAAAATCCAAAGTTCTATTAGAGGCCAGCGGAAAGCAATTACAGCACTTTACTGGCACTGCATGTGCACTGACCTCTCTTTTCAGTTAAGTGGAAGGAAATCAGACCCATTCTACCTAGTAATGACATTTCTGGTTCACATTCAAAATGAGATTTTTCATTCTCGCTCTCCTCTTCTATAGAAAAAATGAATGCTAGGAAGTGAGTGTATATAACATAACCAGCTGCCCAATGATTGTACTGGGAGAAAAATGCAGTAGTCATTTTTTTTTTATTCCTGGTGGTGTCGCAAACTATTTGACCATGATACAGAACGTATAAGCAGAACGTATGAACTTGGTGACCTCATAACGTGTGGAATATTGAAAGAGGACCCTTAAAATAAAGGCTGACCTTGATATTGCCTGACTTACTACTAAACAACAACTAAATATATTTAATGTAAATTATGTATTGTGGTTTATGGTATAGAATGACTCAATGTTAAAGAGAAAAATAACATTTTGTGTTTATGAACCTTCTTTCTTTCGCTGTAGTAATTACACAGCCCTCATTGGCGTGTGGGTTTATGGCTTTTTCGTCATGGTCCTCCTGGCTTTGGACTTTCTGTACTACTCTGCTATGAACTACGAGCTGTGTCGGGTCTACCTGGAGAAATGGGGGCTGGGTGGTCGATGGCTCAAACAGGCCAGGAGTCAGTGGCACAGTGCGGCTCAGACCGGCGAACAAAACGTGGGTTTGAGCCTGGGTCGTCACCACCATCCGAGACACAGCTTGAGAGGGGAGGCACAGAGCCCTACACTTCTCACCTTCCAAACCTCTACAGCCTGGTGAGTATATACAGATACCCCATATGTTACCAAGTCATACTCATGCTTTTATTCCAATACCATACCGCATATACCTTAAAAGTACTGTAAATTGCTTTGGAATAAAGTGTCTGCCAAGTACATAAATGTGAATTGCACTTATGCTGCAATAAATAGCAGAAAATTGACTAGAACACGTTTTTACTATTTACCAGCAATACGATGGTTTACTTTGGTACGATGGTTTACTGGTCACCTGCTAAACTACTACAGTAGCTTAATTGGTCTGTTTTTAAAGTCTGTTTTTGTTCAACAGAAGCTTGAATGCAATTTGAAATATTCTGGAAATATTCACTTAAAGGGATAGTTCATGCAAAAATAAAAAAAATCTCCATTTTCTCAACCTCAATATCCAAACCTCTATGACTTTTGTGTTCCTCAGAAGCAAATTCATGCAAGTTTGAAATGACATAAGGGTGAGTAATTGATGGAAGAATTTTCATTTTTGGATGATCTATTCTTTTTAACACTCGTTTCATATTAATAGTATTTTGTAACTGGCTGTATATTATTTGTAAACACTCATTTTGAGACAGCTGGCACTATAATCATCAGTGGATTCCATTCCAGTATAAAAATGGATCATAAAGGGTTTAGGATCAATTAAGGCTTCATGATGCATCAAGGTCAAGCTGAAGACCTTCAGTATACAAAACAGAAAATAAACTCCCATCATTCAAGTTTTGATGTCGATTATGCATAACTGCAGACTGAGACAAACCATCTGTTGTTTTGTTTGCTTGTGATCTGTTTACTGTGTGTAAAACCCTGTGTAGCAGATGTCTAAAGAGCTTCTTTACTCAACATCTGGGCAGCATTTCGTGATTAAGTAGACATCATCTGCGCTACACCAGGATACTCTCACAACACGAAGGAACATTCAAGGAACAGAACAGAGTCAGAGCCGTGACTGGTTTAACTACTCAAGACACTTCAGAAAAATTTAGGACAAGCTTTAGGGCTGGTAAACACCGTGGGCCCCCCCCACCTATTTTGTCTTTGGATGAGATATGCAACAGATGACAGAATAATAATGGTGCTAGTGCTTCGCCCGCAAAAACAAAGGGGCCCTTTGACAATAAATTCAAACCCAAATCAAACTCTGCAACTCTATCCACTATAAGACAGATCTGATCTTAGGACAAGCTTTAGGGCTGGTTGCTTTTGGTGCTAGTCAAGTCTCATTCAGTCAGACCTGGTGCTTTTTGCAGCTTAAACTGGTTACAAGCTGGAAGCGTCAACTGACTGATATGTAAAACGACCAATCACAGCTTGTTTAGCTTCAATTTGCTGCTTATAGGCAAAGTTATCAAATACTACAGCATGAAAAATGAATGAGTGTCAAAATTACAGAAACTATGTAGAGACTCTAAACAAACTTTTGTGGCCCAACTTGTGGAAGTTATGTAAACTCCGTCAGCCAATCAGATCAACACTTACAACACCAAATAAACGTGTATGCAGTAAACATCAGGCAATTAGCAGACAGCCTGTAAACGGTAATAAGTATGCTGTCTGAAGCAGAGATGAATTGTGTGATAAGTTGGCTCCGCCTGTCCGATCATGTTGCCCCATGTCTGAGAGCAGAACGTCTGGAGGCAAAGGAGTGGAATCTAGCGTGTAATGTGATGATGATGTGTCTCACACTTTGAAGATGCCTGAGAAATAAAGCTCAGAGATAAGACAGATGGGTGCATGGCTACATCACGTCTGTCTGGCTTTTCAACGGCAGACTGCAAGAATCTTACCAGATACAGTTAATTGAGTATTGGCAGACTTGAGATTAGGTTCACGTTAAAACATATGCCATATGCTATAAGTCAGTTTCCCTGATGTCAGCACACACAATCACTACATTAAACCTTGGTATCAGATCTGTATTTGTAATCTGACTTCATTTGGTACAGCAAACATCTTCAGCCATAAAAGATAGATGACCACTCTCATAGACAATCTCAGACATGCAAACATAAAAATACTCAACATCATTTAGTATGTGAGTGAGAATGTGATTTTATCTGGTTTATCTTTGTGTGTGTGTTGTGCAGGTGTTGCTTTAATTTTCTGCTTCAAAACCAGAGGGATGCAGGTTTAAGCTCAGCTTTGGGAAAATGTGGCTAAAGTCCAACATACCTCAATAACACATATGCTGACGTTTGGGGATAATACTTCAGTCTTTCTGAAAAAGATTTTCAAAAATAATAATTCATAAAGTATTAAGTAGAAGAGAGGAGAATCTTAACATAGTAGACTTAAACGTTTAAATAATTTGCTCAGCAACAGCACGCAGTTGTAACCTTTTAAATTGCCACTGTCCTGCTGTTCCTAAATTAAGACATTGTGTTGAGGACTCAAGGTTAACCTACGGAATAACTAAGCACAACACGCAAGCACAACAGCCAAAAGTGTGTAAATAAACTGAAGTTCAGCTGCATAACAGAATTAACCTCAACATGATTTTTACGTTTCTTTAGAAATCTTCTAGCTTTTATCTGCAATATTATCTGCAAACACATTTGTAACTGCAGTACGTTTGAGGCCTAGGCATGACATTTCTATTTTGCAGTCTGTCGCAGAATTTGGTGCTGAAGGGTCACATCATTAATAATTATTAATGTAAGGGTCAGCAGTAACTGAATGTCCTGCAGACCACACCCCATCATAAACAGCACGGGGGTAATCAGAATTATGTTTACAGTCATTTAGAATTTAGCCTTTGCTACCCTTTTGCTACTGCCCGCTTTTGTACTGTTGAAAGTACGGCTACCTGCAGGTCCTTAATTGTTGGCAGCAATTCAGCTAGGCTATTCTTCCACAAATTTGCACTAAAGTCTATGAATAATGACATGAAAGGGTACAAGACAGCGTCCATGTGGTAATAATTACACAATTTCTCAACAAGTGGTGAGTGACCACAGTGAGTTCCTGTAGCTTTCGTGAATAGCTTGACTGTTTTTGGAGTTCTCGTTGGGGTTCCAGATGACATTAATATTGGTTTTACAGATCCTGGGCTCAAAAGAAAAGAAACAAACAAAGGGAAATATTTTGTGTGGTCTGCAGGCTATAATGAAATTGCAGACAATATCACAATCGCTGGATTATTACATCTTTAGCAGGACATTAATGAGAACAATGAGACAGCAATTAATGTTTAGGACTTTAAACACAAGCCTTTAAGCCAATTAGAATGTGTGAAAGTCCCAGAATTCAACACTGCGCTAAGCCGACATTCAATTTTCATCATCTAATGGAGTCTAGCAGTCAGCATTGTTTTAAAATGAAAAGCCTTCACCTTTTGAAATTCACGTTTCTTTAACTCTTGTGCTCTGAAAGGACTCCAATCACAGAAAACTGATCTTTAACTATCGGAATGTCACCAAATGCTCCAAACATCTTGGATTGTTTGCTATCAGAACGCTTCTGCTTTATTTCCAAAGCAATTATCTCTCAGGGGTTACCGCATGGAGAGGAAGCAAACCCGGCGAGACCAGATGCTAATTCTATTGCGTTCAGAGAGCTTTTCTCATCCTGTGTAAATATCTCGCTGTGAAGTGACTCACCATTGTCTCGATCCAAAAGTTTTGGCTCGGATTGAGCTGGAGGACAGGAAATGATTTCTCTCACACATACAAACACAATCAGCTGCCTCTGTCTGTCTTTCGGAGTCGAACTCTCCTAGGGCTTAATTTTAATTTAGGTTACTACTGAATCCAGAGTGTTCTATTTTAAGTAGTTTCCAGGGTGCCTGTGGATTTAAGGAAAGACCTGTGTGTGAACCAAGGTATTGCAACTCTTTGCATAAAAAATGGTGTTCCTCAGAGACGTGTTCCCCAAGACCAACAGACCTGTCTGCAGCCCTGGCCTACATTGCTTAAAACATTCTGTAATGCATTATAAATGAGCCTGGGGCTCTGTGTAGACAAACCCTTCTCTAAAGTAGGCCAAAGCTTTGGACATTCCGTAAAGTTTATCCAAGGCTAAATTCCTGAAAATCTGACCCCATACAGAGGAGGGTAAGGATCAACCTGCCGAATCGCCAGGCAGGCATTCATCATTACAAACAGGAATAGTTTGAAAGAATGAGTTGATTAAATGTTCTGTCTTTATCTGACGTTGCCATTTATGAGGCGTTTGCCATTAAACAAGCCTCCACTCGAGTGGCAGAGGAATCCAAATGTTTATGCCCTTTGTGAGAGTTATGACTCAAGTTGAGAGCAACAACTGTCAAGCGTCCGTTCTGGTCTTCCAACATGACCACTAAGTGCGTCACAATATCCTGTAATTATAATGACAAAATGTAGGTTTACAGAGCCAATGTGCCTAAAATCACAAAGCCTAAATTACAGTTTATTAATTTTGTTTAACTTAAAAAAATTGGGGGGAAAAGTCTGTTTTGTGTAGGTCTGGATTCTGAATCAGGCCTTGTAAGCATTTGAGAGTGTGTGTGAACAGGCTGAGATGTGATGTGAGATTGTTTGTGAACACAGGGCTCGATCATGCTCTGGCTTGCCTATGGCTACAAAGCTGTTATCTGATTATGGTATGACATCCACAAGGGCTTAATCAACACATCTGTTCCACTAGGAGATCCTGTTTTTTTCTTTTGCACATTGTCATACTGACAGAGCATACGTTTCTGAATTCTGAAATACTGAAATTATATTCTGTATATAATTAACATTTCAAACTTTTATTAGAATTTCTGATGTCTGAGCCTTTCGGAAGAATACAAGTCTCAACAATTATGGACATTTATAACAAGAACATGCCAATTAGATTTCCAAGCCAGATTTGTAGGATTTTTATAAAAAGCATTTTTACATTTTTAAACTTAATCTTCTCTCCGTTTCTCCAGATATTCAGCATTGATCTAGAGTGTGTGTGAGCCAGTGGGAATGGAGATTTCGTTTGGAATTTCTTCCTGGTTTCATCTACATTTGTGACTTGGACCTAGATGTCTACCTCCTGCAGATTGTGCTGACTAATGTTTTCTTCACATGCTGAAGGAAAGACTGAGCATCCACCATTGACAGCTGGAAAGAGTCTCTCTGACCAATCAGATGGCTGTTTGGTGTCTACTACCAGCTGCATCTATTGTCCAGCAGCTATTGAAGGACTCTGATAAGACTGTTGTCTTTTACGCTCACTAACTTGCCTTGTGATTTTGGAAGTTTTAGATGCTGGGAATAAGATGCTTTCAATTTCATGTAATGCCCTAGAACATGTTTCATGTTTGCACTGCTGTGAAGCCATTGATTGGTTTCATCTGAAGTAGCGGAAAAGGATTGGTTATTGTGGTTACCATATTTCGATTTGAAATTACATTGCATTGAAAACACCATCAGCGAAGGGGCGATTACCAGTCTGGCAAAAATGATACAGTATGGCATACAAACAATGTTGTTATAAAAACAAAGTTGACTGGTGCCAGATTTAAATGCAACTTGGAATTTTCCCATCCTGTTTTTAGGAAATTAAATTTTAGGACACCTTAAAATATACTACTACTGAAACTTGGGTATAATAATTTCTACAAAAAGCAATAGATAATAATGTAAAACTATTAGAAATAAATCTGTCATTTATGGACCTATGAACCCTAAACAAACAAAATGAAACCTGACTAAGTGGCATTGCTTTATAAAGTGTAGACCTCTTGACACAAGTCAAATACCTGAGGGTCACATCATTGTAGAAATACAGCAACATTATTTCTGATCTTGTGCAGTCAAAACAGATTAGACATAGATAACAATAGCCACTGTTAGACTGTGAGTATTCACCTGCAATAACACACAGCATTGTGCTGAGTTGTGTTGCATATAGTTAAAATTGTTGTGATCTTGTTTTAACTATTTAAGGTCAATCTAATAGTTTCCCCCTCGGGGAGGGACGAAAGACACATTGTTTTGTTGTATTACGTTATGATGGTATAAGTTGCCTTACGGTAAAGCTGTAGTATATACCTAGCACCTTGTTCTGTGATAGCTGATGGTACTTCAGTTGAAGATGTGATATGGCCGTCCACCTGTTAAACTTCTTTCTGTTTTTATTATGGGGTTAAAGGTATGGGGGGGGGTGGGCTAAGTTGTAATTGCACTTGTTAACTTTGTACTGTTACAATATGGGAGAAATAAAGATTTATCGTTTGCAGTGTTTCTGGATGTCTGTCGGACCTCTCGCTCTTTTTGTGCCCCTTAAGCTACATCTAAATCTCGTCTATAGGTTTGTAAATCTTTCTTTTTTTGGGTTGTTTTTTTCTTAAAACAATACAATTTTATTACATTTTTTAGGAGATTCACATGGTATAATAATTAAAAGCAAATGCTAAAAAGTTGTGTGCATCAAAATTAATTTTGAAACAATTCTGCAACATTTAGACTCTTTCCAAAAGCTGAGGTTTTTCAGAAGGATTTAAAGCAGCAGATGTGACACACAGCCAGGAACAACACAGTTTGGCTGACTTTTACTTATTACCTCATTGTGACCAGTTGGGCCAAGTTTTCTGAACACTGAACAGGTGCCGTTGACATGTAAATGTGGGCGGGAACTTGTTCACGTTTCAGTTTTCCGAAATCCACAGATTTAGAAACAAATCATTCTGGCAGCAAGGTTTCAATCAAAGTTCATTTTGGACTAGGGGAAACCATGTTGAGATCTAGAAGTTACAGTATGAGCTTACCGTTCAATTAATTGTTATACCTAAAGATCAGAGAAGATTCGATTCCTTGTGTCTGACATAGATGAGTGACCTAGCACTCAAAAATGGCTTCCGTCTCACCTTAAAACAGAGGTGCTGTTGATTGCTTCTCCTGAGAAACGACAGTAGCACCTGTCTCTATCTTTCACCACACTGAGGGTGCCTCTGCTGGACTCTTGAAGGGAGTCCTCCTGCTCTAATTGGCTCCAGGGCTGGGAGCTTGTCTCTAAGGGGGCAACAGAGCTTAAATGAGTTTGCACGACAAGCTATTTCTGAATTTCCTGTCTGAACATAGAACCCTGGGCCACTAAAGTGACACAGCAAAAAGCTGTGGAACTCCTGGAAGACTGGCCCCATCTGAGTGTTTGAAAGAGTCACATCATTAAAGCTTGAGAGATGGCAGGAGAACAAGCAGAGAAACACATGTGGCATGGGTGAAAACTTGAGCTATAATAAAGACCAAACAGTGTCTGAATTTCTGTACTCTGAGAGTATGTGCTGACTTCGATAAGGAACTGACTGATATAGTGTGCGCTGTCGTACTGTTGACTTATGATAAACTGAAAACAATCTCAAATTTTCCATGGATGTCACTGAACAAGCACAATTCAATCAGGGACAACTTTCTTACCAATTACAGTACTTTGAAAAGGTACTCGAGATAAACAGTTTTACGCCATTTGAAGTTATGCAACTTTCTGTATCTGATGCCTGCTCAGCTCCCATGGCCTAATGGGAAAACAAATATCCAGTGGTGGCACACTTCATTATCCAAGCAGATTCAGTACATCCTCTGTGTACTATTCATTTGATTTCCTGCTTAGGACTAGTAAACTAGTAGGGAAGTATGCATATTTGGGGACAGGGTCGATTTTCTGTCAGCTACAGGCCAGACAACCCATAAATGAAAGGAGAAAGGGGCAGGACGTTGTGAGAGAGAGAGCGAGAGAGAGAGAGAAATAACAGCATACAACAATATGGTAATTGTTTTACACTTTTTAAAAAAAACACACTTTGTCACTAGATCTGGTCCTTGCTCTCGCTCTGACATGGCAACAAATCATAAGTGCATTAATTTATTAATGGTCTATTTATATCCCTGCCAACATCTCGTGTCCAAGGGGGGCAGAGTGCTGTTCTTTGGGTGGTGTGAAGTTCGCATTAAACGGATTAGCTCATTAAGCAGAGGCTGGGCTCTTTATGTATGCATTAAACCTTTATCATGGTCTCAGTAGAGCTATTAAATATATCACAAAACCAGCAAACACTAAAGTTACATTCACCTTATGTAGGCAATGGCTCTCGCAGGACCACGTTTGATTGTATGTGTATTTATTTCCACTGTTTCATTGGAAATAAATGACTTCCTAAAAATGAGCTCCACTATCTGGCCCAGTTTGAGTGTCATTAAACTACCTTTCAGAGTCTTCCCTTAACAGCACATCTCTTATCTAATACAGGTTTCCACAAATGTACTTCTTTTAGTACAGGATATTTACAGCAGCATTCAACACCTGTTTAAATAATGTTGGAACGCTCTCCATTCATATGGAAATAGGGCAACAATCTATGTCAGAGGTGCCCAATGTGGAAGTGACTGGTTGTCACTGCTTCCACATCGGATTTCCAGGTACCAACTGCCACATATTGATGTTGTGATGAAGCCCTGAACGTAAACAGAACAGATTGACACATGACGACAATGGCTGCCAGGTTCCAATGTCATGTCATCAAATATAACATTTGTTACTGTGTAATTTGCATGTGTAGAGGTAATCGCCAATGACAATATCTGACAATATCAATAACTATTAAAATGTCAAAGCCATAAAGTCAAATGATTCTGCACTAGAAGTTACCAGATAGTTAACATTGACCATGGCAGGGTCAGATGTCCATCCAATTGGAGCACACAAGATGCTCTTTAGAACATCACGCTGGGAGAGAATCAGGTTTTGCACTTTTGGGTTCCATGCGAGCTTAAGTGCACAGAGCATAAAATTAATTTATGTATAAATAATAAACTAAAATGCACGATTTTCTTTTCTTTATTAGCGTTTAACTTCAACTGCTGCTGATAATAAAATGTGCAACCAAATAAAGCTATTAAATTAGAAAAATGCACAAAATATGCATTTTCACTAGCATCACTCCCTAAAAAAAAACAAAGGTCCAAAAATACTGAGAAAATAAATGAAAGAAGGCAAACAATACAGCTCATAAGCAGTTCACACAGACTTATCTCCTCACTGCTGCAAGAGTTTGGCACATGAGGAAATTTGTCCCAGTCAGGAATCCAATCACCACTGGCTAATCTGGTTTATTTGGCTTGCATGAGTGCAAAGGCAATTTCCAGCTAAAGGCATTGAGGGCTTCGCTTCAGTCAGGTAATTGATTGTTTGAGATGAGGGGAAATTAGATGACACAAACAGAGGAAGAAAACAGAACATACATTGCCCTTGTGTTTACCATGGTTTTGTAAAGCTAATAAGAAGACGACTTAAACCAAAGTTAAGGAGTGTCAAACTGAAACCAAACAAATATTTAAATGGCCTATTTTGTCACTTATTATCGCTTTCTTCACTCTGCTGTCTTTAATTAAACTCATCATGCACATACAGAATTAAACACTTTTGCTCTTTGATTAGTATATATCACATTCCAACTCAGTGTAGTTAAGTTTGATTTTTAAGGTGGAATGATGATAAAGGTGGAGATCCTTCAAAGTTGAGCTGAGAATAAAACTCTCTCCGACCTTTATAAATACAATAAATCGGGTTTATACCAAACTATCTGCCTCAAAATTCCCTGTAAGCCTGGAGACTCCATCCATCATCCATTAGGCTGAGAAAAAAATTAATGCATATATCAGTTATTGATCATTTTATCTCCATTATTAATTATTTATTAATAAATTTGCATATTCGTTATATATTTTTACAATTATTTGCACCTTTAATGTATAACCTGTACGTGCAGAATCAGTACATTTTCTTCTTGGAAACTCAGGCAAACAGATCTTTAAAATTGGCGTGTGCCTCTTGCATCACTAAATGAGTCTTTCCCTCCTGCTGGATTTGGAAGGTCAGTGCACAGCAGCTGGGCAGACAGCGGTCTCTCCCATCCCAGCCGGAAACACTTACGCAGTGAATGGAGCGAGGGACTCCAAACAACCTCCCACTAATATCTGCCCTTTGCTGCCTTGAGTTCTAATACAACTGTATTGATTTTACGTTTCTCTGTGAAAAAACAACTAAGAAAGGCAGGAATTTCATTTTGTCGTGTCCATTATTGACAAGTCGTGCCTTGGAAGACATAGATAAAGAACAGAAGAGAAATAATAAAGAATAATTTAATATTAACTCTTTATAGGCAACATCTGTAAATTTTAACCTTTACAGTCTCAATTTAATAGCTGAAAAGCTGGCTTAACACGACCCTTCCTAATTTTATGAAAAAGTAAACTTTATGCATAACTTACATGCATATTCATATGTGTGGTAGAGATCCATATCCCTCTTACCACGTCAATTTGGTTACGTTTATAAATGTACGGATATAATATTCATACTTATTTGCTGTGTACAAATGCCACTAACAGAAATATGAGATGTCATATTTAACACTTTGCTGTTAAACCTGAAAATTAATCCTTAAATAAGATCTTTTCTTTTAAAGCAATTAGCATAAATAATAATTGAATAATTGAATGTATAAAATCTCATACCTTACCTGTTGTTATCGAATAATTATATTCATTTCAATAACGTTGTGCTGGCGACATCCAGCGGACGGTACAGAAATTACAGCGAAAGATAAAGTTTAATAGTGGTGATGTTATAATATCTAATGTTAATATCATGGTAATTTAATATCTAAATAATATAAGTAATATAATATAACATCAAGTAATATAAGTAAGTAATACAATATCATGCACCACAGTGTTGTATGGAAACCATCATTTTGGGCTTCATGATTCCCATTTATAGAAAGAAAGGGTCGTTTCGCGTCTGAAAGGCGATTTTAAGTGATATTTAGTTAAACTAAACACAAACTAAAGCAAACTCAGAGTTGACCCGCATTTGTTATTTGTACCTGGATGAAGTTTGTGGGTCTGATGGGACAGTAAATGTCGCTTCGTCCTCCTGCTTCATATCTCGCGCACTGATTTCGCGCACTACGTAGTGGAGAGTAGACATACAGTAAATGTTTCAAAATAAAAGCCTCAGGCGCACTCAGTGTATGAACTTAAATGTTGTTATTACTGTTATTGTTATTATTATTGTTGTTGTTGTTGTTGTAGTTATAGTTATAGTTATAGTTATAGTTATAGTTATTATTGTTGTTGTTGTTGTTATAGTTATAGTTATAATTATTATTGTTGTTGTTATAGTTATAGTTATTATTATTGTTGTTGTTGTTATTGTTATAGTTATAGTTATTATTATTATTATTATTGTTGTTGTTGTTGTTATAGTTATTGTTGTTGTTGTTGTTGTTGTTGTTATAGTTATAGTTATTATTATTGTTGTTGTTGTTGTTGTTATAGTTATAGTTATTATTATTATTATTGTTGTTTATTATAGTTATAGTTACTATTATTATTGTTGTTGTTGTTGTTATAGTTATAGTTATTGTTATTGTTGTTGTTAGTTATAGTTATTGTTATTATTGTTGTTGTTATAGTTATAGTTATTATTATTGTTGTTGTTGTTATTATTATTGTTGTTGTTGTTGTTGTTATAGTTATAGTTATTATTTTTGTCGTGGTATTTTAATGTAGTTATAACATTTTATAAGAAATAAACTACAAAGTATTTCTAATAAAATCTTTGATCTGCAAACAAATCGGTTTGATGTCGGAACAACGGAAGTCGGGCTGCTGGAAAGGGGACGCGACAGAGACAGCAGGTGCAGATAAAGACGATAAGAGAGTTGTTTTTCATTGCTTTATTTCCCAAGTGTGTTTAAAAAGGCCACAGTGTGAGAAAAAGTCATCAAGGGCTCTACTCGACACAGGGATGCTCACTTCCGAGGGGACGTCGCTCTCTTCCTCCCTTTTGAGGGGTGGATTCCAGGCCTGGCCAATCAAATCTGGATAAAGTCCATTTATAGCGAGAAGGCTGTTGTAGTGCGCACATCTACTTTATTCTTCAAGCAGATTTGTGACATTTGAAGTTAATCATGACTTTTGTTACTCTCTATAATGGAGATAAAATGCCCATTGTTGGTCTGGGAACCTGGAGGGTGAGTATTTACCTTTTGCTATTCGGTGCAGCAAAATGTCGCTTTCAGTGGTTTCATTTTCATTGATTTGCATTTATTTGGAGCATTGCATGGATTTACTGTCTAATGCATATTAAGTCAATAAATGTTTACAGACATACCGATACATTTTGATTTAACTTTAAAATGAAAAACTAAGAAAGCAGAGGGTTTTTTTTTTTACAAATATAGTTATTCTTTGATTCATTTCTTAATGCTCTATCTATTTATTTATTTATTATTTGGTTTTTTACATGCTTGTGTTTGTATTTGCTGTTTTAATTGTGTTCATTTAATAATAAATCTTCCACCACCTCAGTCTGATCCAGGCCAGGTAACAGAGGCTGTGAAGACGGCTATCCTGGCCGGCTACAGACACATTGATGGGGCCCATGTATACGAGAATGAGAATGAAGTTGGAGAAGGTATAAATGCCATGATTAACCAAGGGGTGGTGAAGAGAGAGGACCTTTTCATAGTCAGCAAGGTAGTATACACTTGTATATATGTATGCACATGACTGGAGATATAACGGGACTTCACACTTGCAGGGTCACTGTGAAGATCATGTACAGATATACAGTGTATCTGTATAATGTATGTCTTTGTGTGTGTTAATCCACCGTTACGTTATGCCCTAATTATGCGATTACAAAAATGCATGGTTAGAACATGCATACGTTTAACACAATAAAAAATATTATGCTTTGTACGCACATGAAACTAATTCTCCATCTTCTGCAGCTGTGGTGCACATACCACGAGAGGCACTTGGTCAGAGGAGCATGTGAGAAAACGCTGAGTGACCTTAAACTGGACTGCCTCGATCTGTACCTAATGCACTTTCCCATGGGTGTTAAGGTGACACGAATTTGGAACTGCTTATACATAAGTCACATTCTGTTATTATATACGTATATATCGCATTTAATAATTCAATAGGGTCAAAAGGACAAGCAAGCATGTTATAAACACTGATTGTTTCTATACTGGCAGCCTGGAAAAGATCTTTTCCCATATGATGAAGATGGCCATGTTTATCCAGACAACAGCAACTTCCTGGAGACATGGGAGGTAATGAATAGTGGAAAATCAGAGCAGTTTACAATTCTGATTTAATCAACATCAGATACTGGCTCATTCTGATTCAGCGCTCATTGAGTATTACCATGTTTACGCACACAAAGGCGATGGAGGAGCTGGTGGACGCTGGGCTGGTTAAGGCCATTGGTATCTCCAATTTCAACCGGGATCAGATGGAGGCCATCCTGAACAAACCAGGACTCAAATACAAACCTGCCAACAATCAGGTATTGTGTTGTATGCAAAAATCTAAAGAATTATAAATAGGTGGAATTAGACTCATACCAGTATTTTGTCTGTGCCCAGATTGAGTGCCATCCATATCTGACTCAGGAGAAGCTTATTGACTACTGTCATTCTAAAGGCATTACTGTCACTGCTTATAGCCCTTTGGGTTCTCCAACCAGACCATGGTAGGTTCCTTCAGTAGGAACTGTTAAATAAAATAAATCAACAATCAGCCAAACAATACGATTGGCTTACATGTGTATCATATGAATTATATAATTTGCTTTGTGTGTGTGTGTGTGTATCTGTACATCTATACTATACAACTACTATCTATACATTACTATATAAAGATTTTGATTTCTATAGGGCAGCTCCAGATGAACCATCTCTCCTGCAGGAGCCAAAGATCAAGGCCATTGCAGATAAGCACGGTAAAACCACAGCACAGGTAGGTGTAAACGTAACAGCGTATAGTAATAATGTGTCAAGTAATAAAAGTTTATTACTCTGTATGTGCTTAAGATTTACATGCTAAAGTCGGCCATGGGAATCCGCTCTAAAACAGCTGCCTTATTTAAACATATTTAAACTGTGTGGCCCCTATACACACTATAGGCTTCCCTTAATATGCTAAGTACTGAATTCTCTTCACAGGTCCTAATCCGATTTCACATGGAGAGAAATGTTGTGGTCATCCCCAAATCTATAACCCCTTCCAGAATCAAAGAGAACTTCCAGGTATTCCCATTTATTTAAAATAACACATCCGTTTTCTATACGGCACACCTGTACAGATATACATTAAAACTTACATCAGCATGTTATATATATTTTTGTTTACACTATGTATGTCAACAGATTTTTATTTCTATTATCACCACAGGCCTTTGACTTTAAACTAAGCAAAGAGGAAATGGATACCATCTTCAGTTTTAACAGAAACTGGAGGGCTTTTATGTTGGAATGGTGAGTGAAGTGTATGCTGATTGTGCAAGTAAATTGTGTATCCATTGGTATAGTATTAGGTTTCTGGAAAGATCAACTAACAGACTTTGTATTTATTGTTTTTGCAGGGCATCCAACCACAAGGATTATCCGCTGAATGCAGAATATTGAGATTGAATTTTGGATGTGGCAAACCCTGTACATTCAATGTAATTACAACCATGACTCCTAAATTTCTCTCCTGGGATCAGTGAAGTATGTCCGTCTGTCATGACACAGCAGAAATTGCAAGAACTAATACTGTAACTGGTTATGAAGCAAAACTCACGTTATGAGCATTTGAGGGGCAAAACTTTCAGTTTTTTCTTAAAATCTTGATAACGGGATTTTAAAAAACTGAAAGTTTTTTAAAACAGATAGCTGTCTAAAACAGAGGAGGGAACCAAAGCTGCTCTTTCGAATAAACTGGAAGTGCTTTTTAATCACATTTTGAAAAGGGGTCAAATATAAAAAATACTTTAAGAATCAATCATAACTTGTCAAAACATACACCTTGTGTCTTGACCACTTGTGTAAAATTTGAACCCTTTCAAATAAATTCTAATGCAAGTGCGTATGTTTCTCCAAGATTTCTTTATGATGAATTGTTTTATTTGGTGCTTGGCATTTTATGGATAATCCAGGCTAGGGCTTTTAAATTTCATATTTTTAATGCATTTACAAACAAACAAAACTGCCATGTGTACGGTCAATGGAGAAAAGGCACACAAGTGCCTTAGGTAAACGGATGGCAAAACATATCAAAGCATGTAACAGGGATTAAACTTAATTTTTTTAAGTAACAGCAAGCATGACATTTCCAAGTAAATGATGGCCACAACAATAATACTAGGCACAGAAGAACCCATTTTGACCAAACAGCATGTTTTGAATGTGCTCTTCAATACTCAGCATTAAATGGGTAATCTTTGTGCTTCACGCCCCTACATGAGAGAAGGAAGAAATCACATAATAAAATAGGTTACAGTTATACAACAAAGTGAGAAATAGACTCCTATCCCTTAATACTGCTGCTATTTCCTGTTTTTATATAGTGAAACATACTTACCATTGCATTGGACAAACCCTGAAGTTCCTGTTAAAGCCCAAGATTGTCTTTATTTCCTCATCGCTCAGTTCAAAATCAAAGACCTGTAACGAAGACCATGTGGGCGGGGAAACATCACATTAACCGATAACATCACGGCCAGCTTTTCACAATCCCACCAAATCCCAAAGTATAAAACCAACCCTACATTGTTAGCCTCAGATACATCACATTACAGAAGTTAAGTTTACGAATGTGAGCTTTTTTTTAAATGTTTTAAGATGGTTTTAATAACTTACGGGGCTATGTTTCTAATAATTATGCTAAGTGCATTCTGAAGGCATTTGACAGGCAAACTTACTTGAAAGTTCTCTTGAATTCGCTGAGGTGTAACAGACTTGGGAATGACAATCACATTCCTCTGAATTTGGAAGCGAATCAGGACCTGTACACCAACATCAAACCAACATGTCATGTTTCAATAGCAAGCTCTGTATTTTCTATAATGGCTGTTTCGGTCTCCATACCTGGGCGGTGGTCTTTTTGTGCTTCTCTGCTATGGCTTTGATGCTTGGATCTTCAAGCAGGGAGGGGTCTTCTGGTTTAGCCCTAAGTTTGAGGGGAAGGTAAATGGTTTTCATGGTAACAGTTCAAAGGGACCATATAAATATACAAAGAACACTTGATCAGGAAAGATCGCCTACCATGGTCTGTCTGGTGAGCCCAGGGGACTGTATGCAGTCACTGTGATGTTTTTCGACTGACAGTAGCTAATCAGTTTCTCCTGAGTCAGGTATGGATGGCACTCAATCTAAAAAAAAACATTCAGGTAACAGAGTTATTCGGTCCCAGTTAGAAAACATATTTACCATGAATGCAGCTGGAATACAAGCAAGTTCACTTTAAAAGTAAGAACTTTTATTTAAGAACAGCAGTCCCTCTTTTTAAAGCCCCAAACAAAAGAAGCCTTAGACCTGTACACAGTGTCCTAATGATATTTTAACATTTAAATCTGATAAACCATGGTTTCTGTTCTTGACAAATAGCAGGAAATTAAAGGGAAAATTGCATTACAGAGTTGCTTAGGGCGAAATGCTGTCCTTGGGATAAATCTTGACCTTTCTCTGTTTGTTCTCTGTAACTGCGAGTCTAATGAAATTACACAGATGCCCTTTTAGGAGTATATGGTACTGACCTGATTGTTGGCAGGTATGTACTTGAGTCCTGGTTTATTTAGAATGGCTTCGATTTGTTCTCGATTAAAGTTGGAGATACCAATGGCCTTAACCAACCCAGCATCTACTAACTCCTCCATGGCCTGAACAACAAATATTATGCCTCAAAAACTTTTACCAGTGTTAAAAATGTAAAGCCAAAAATCAACTGAAACTGCAATGGCACACAGTTAATATAAAGATTGCAGTAATATTTTATAAATATAAAATCACTGATCTTTCTTGCTGATGTCATTTTACCTCCCAGGTGTCCAAGAAGCTGGTGTCATCATTGATGGTTAACCCCTCGCTGTCCAGTGGAAACTCCTCTGGCCCAGCCTAAAAGCAACAACGACATCCAAAACACGCATATTACAAATCGCTACCCTTGTGAAAATCTTAGACTTTTCTCACCAAACAAATTACCTTAAAGCCCATTGGCCAGTGAACCAGGTAAAGATCCAGGTAATCCATCTTCAGATCACTCAGAGTCTTCTGGAACGCTCCTTTTACTAAAGACTTGTCATGAAAGGTGCACCAGAGCTTTCAAAACAAAAACAGTTTATCACTAAACTACCATCACGGTTTCATCAGCCCTGTACCTTTCACGACCTTCATCTGTTGCAACAAATACCACACGAGTCTTGGTATTTGGTGCAATCTGACATACCTTGCTGACCACAAACAGCTCCTCTCTTTTAACCACGCCGTCTTTTATCATGGCCTGAATTCCCTCGCCGACCTCCGGTTCGTTCTGGTACACCCAAGCCCCATCGATGTGTCTGTACCCTGCAGCAATGGCTGCTTTAACTGCCTCTGCCACTTTGCCTGGAGGAGACTGCAGCAGAACAGAGCTCTCATGAACAAAACTTCCTCTATACTGTAAGAGATTTCTAGAGATATAGGATCAATAATATGTCTATATTACTAAACTACAGGAGAGATTTTGTCCATCCCTGTGATTTATTTAACAGTAGGAGAAAAGAATAATAATTAATTTGTCTGATCTTTTTTTTTCTAAATAAGAATCAGAATTGTCCATTTTGTATCACATCACATTTCTATCACATTATTATATGAATCTCACTATCACATTATTATTTTTACACACATGACACACATTCGCACACAAAGCCCTTTGATTTATCACTTGCCCTTTGAGTATCTAATCTAATTCTTATCTAATAAAAGTCTTATTTAAAGTTGATTGACATCTGTGCATTTGCTTACTCTCTTAGCCTTACAGAACCATTCAACTCATTACACTCCCACTTTTCACATCCGTTTCTAAATGCAATCATTCAGATTGTCATGCTTATTGCTGCTGAAAATCATATTTCTATATTTATGCTTATATGAAAGTATATTTCATGTTTGCACTCAAGCTTTAAACTTTTGTAAGAGCACAACTTTCTCATGCAACACGTTACATAATGTAACACGATCGCTCTTCTGCAACAAAAGACGCATCATACCTTCCATGTACCCAGACCGACTATGGGCATATTTGCCCCGGTGTTGAGCTTCACGGACGTTGCCATGGTGAACGATGAGAGGGTAACCCCGGTTATATCGAGCACAAACGTACAAAGTCCAAACGCACAGACTGGCCGTACCGAGCGAGCGAGTTCCCGTCACACCGGCGCTGATCAGCTCGGTTACGGTCTCGATTGCTCTGGTCTGAACGCGATTTCAGTGCCTAGTGACGCGCTCCTGACGTCACGGAGAATTAACCAATACGATCCTGTCCTGTCGAGCACGTAAACTACTATATACGTATTTTATATATTTTTTTTACGTATTTGTACGTATTCAGCTTATAAAGAATATACAAATCGTATCAAAATAGTTATAAATATAAATAGGAAAATCATACAGCAGAATGGAAGACACACTGGAAATATGCAAAAATGTCATCATGCAGTAATAATCACAACTGTGGCAGTGATGAATTACATAAGGCGCTATATAAGACTAATAATATAAAAATTAAGATATAAAACAATAAGAATTATCCTCATTTTGTCGTTTGCATGCATCACAAACATAGTGTAAGCTTTTAAGTCATATTGCTTGAAAGAATTACGTATAAAACTAATATATTGCTTTTATTATGCAAACTGTTAAGGTAATTAGATGACTGCAGGGTTGGAATCAAAACTGTTATTCGCAGCAATGAAAAGAACAAAAAGAGTTACATTAAAATCAATTATACAACAAGATTAAAGAGTTGAACTTGCATGTAAAATGTGGACTATTCATTTATTTACAAAATAAATACAACACAGAGGTTAAGGTGTACAGAACAGATATGATGTGCACAAGTAATCCAGCATTTATTAAGAATATGAACACTATTGGTGTAAACAAACACTGGTCTTTTGTTTAATTTCTCACTAATAATATGCCGATTTGGCAGCGACAATTGACTTTAAACATATAACCCATACTTATTTAAATGTAATTACACTTTTATGATCTGTTTGATCATTGATTTAAGGATACATGATTTATGGCAACAGGAATTTAAAGCATTAAATGGGCACTACACAAAACAATAGAAAAAGGTTAAATAAACTGTCTAAAAACAAGGCTTGGATTCACCCCATTACATTTAAGAAAGAATTTCAATTTGTTTGTGAAGAATATGTTCCCATGCCTAATCTACACTCTTCCTCATTGTTCAGCACCCCTCTCTTCTTCCTCATCCTCATCCTCATCCTCTTCCTCATCTTCCCCATCCTCTCCCCGTGTTGCCCCTCGAACCGTCTTAGGGCCCTTGCAGATTTTGAGGTGCCGCGTGAGATGGTATTTAGTGAGAAAGCCCTTGTTGCATTTTTCACAAATGAAATCCCGTTTGCCTTCGTGAGAGTTTAGATGTTTTTTGAGGTGGTCGGTCTTCAGGAACTGTTTGTCACATTTTGGGCAGGTTATCTGGCGGTCTCTAGAATGGAGAAAGATAAGCAAAGAAAAATAAACAAGTTGACTAAAAGAATTGATAAGAAAATAATGCCATCTGTGTAATATGATATAATACATGTGCTTATAACATAATATGAACGTTCTGAAAGAAACGATTTAACAAGAATTAAAATGAACAGCGAGATCTAAGCTTATATTATTGATTTATATATTGATTGCTTTGTATTTTATGCCCCATATTATGTAATTTCAAACATAATCTCATGAAATTATTTCAAAGACAGAGCAAGTTAATATATTGTGATGAATGATTACAAAAGTTAAACTGTGGAATAACATACACTGAGTCTTTTACAGTAAGACCAATTTTATGTTATGACTTTAAACAACCAGGCTTAATCTGGCGTCATTCTTTAATTACACATCAGCCAATTAGGATAAATATGAAAGTTTTACTGTCCAAAACAGTGCAAAACTAAACAAAAAAACCCCAAAGAGAACCAGACTTACAATGAATGTGAATACATGTGCTGCTTGAGGTCTTGTTTCCGCACAAACATCCTGTCACAGTGGTCACACTTAATGTTTTTGGCCCCGGTGTGTATAACCATATGAGATTCCACATGGGCTTTCTGAGTAAATGACTTCCCACATACTGTACACCTGAAGTTCTTCTGGCCTGCAGGAAAACAAACAAAAAACACATTTTTTTGCATCTCTCTGGCCAATAACGAGTTCATTTTAAATGCACTTTGTGACTGATAACACTGTTGAGAAAACCTGAGAAACTCTTTTACATTTTCATGGGTATTGCGTAAGTTGCTCAGAACAAGTTGCTATAATGCATGCATTCATTTCCTTATCGTATACGTTATACAAATCTCTTATTTGCATTATATAAATGACAAAACTACAATCAACACTAAGATTGTCACTATAACTTAAATCCTCATAAGAATTTTCTTCAACCCATTAAGCTGTTTGCAGCAGTTCAAGTGTTTAGAGGCAAGTTGAGATAAAAACAGCTAGCAGGTCTGTCCTGATAGCAGCACAGAAAAAACACATCTGCTAATGCATTAATTAGCATTTTATTGCATTAATTAGCATTTTATTACTGCTGCTAATAAAATGCAACTAACCATATAATGCCGCATAGTAAGTATATGTAAAATCCATATCCAGATGCAAAACCACGACTAATCCAGGTGAAGCGGTTTTACCTGTGTGAATTCTCAGGTGTTTTCTGAGGTTGCTGGGGTCACTGAACGCCTTGCTGCAGTAACTGCACTTGTGTGGCCTCATGCCCATGTGACCCATGAAATGCACGTTCAGTTTGGTGGATGTGGTGAACGCTCGTGTGCACATGCTGCATTTGAACTTCCTCTCGCGGCCTTGAGCCTGCCCGCTGCTGCCGGAATGTTCGTTCACATCTGAATGGCACTGCCATTGCGGGGAGGAGGCGGATCGGGACGCCTCATTGGTCACCTTGTCCTGTGGCTGGGATTGGCTGTGGCCGTGAGCAGAGTGGTCATGGGCAGGGCTGTGGCTCTGGGTGTGGCTGCTCAAGTGAGATTTAAATTCTGTGTAGGAGGCACACTCTTTTCCACAGTGGCAAATCTGTCCCTCTGGCACTGCCGGTACACCTGAAATAACACAGCAATGGCAGATAGTTATGAACAGTTAAGTGTTATTAGCAGTAATAAATGAGCAGAACCTGTCATTAAGACACACAGTATAGCTTGAATGTTACACCACCTGATATGCTACGTATATGAATGAAACGTGATTTACAATCCAAAACTGAATTCCAACTCTGAGACCTCCTTTACACCTGGTCCATTACAAAAATGTTTGTGTTTACATTTGGCCTTAATATAAGAATCCATTGTCACACCTAACTGCCTGCTGTAGTCCCTGCTGTAATAAAACAGCAGCTCCTGATCTGGCAGAATCTCTCTGGATGTGCAGAAATAAAGCTTCCCGTTGTCAATATATGCCACAAGATTCCTCTCCTCTGAAGCCCTGCAAATGGAATTAACCTGATGACTTTTATACAAAGCACGACATGGTATCTGTGATTTAATTCACTTTCTGATGTAATTCAGATTAGCCCATTCAGACTTCAGATCATTCAGATTAGCCTGGAAAGTGGTTTCTGAAAGATTAAAGTGAAGTTGTTACCTTGCTTTCCGCACAAACATCATCCAGTTGCATTCGTGCTCATCCGTCGTTACGATACAGAACTCTTGAATGTTATTATGGAACATCTGTATTACAATAAGGAAAGAGCAAATTACTCCTGCCGCAGTCAGGATGCTAATATAACACATAATTGTACATAAGTTGCAATAGCATTTCAAAACGCTTAAATTTTAAAATGTGATAATGACCTTCCATATCTGAGGGGTGTCCTTGTCAGACCAGTCTGTAAGCTCGACACTGCTGCAGTGTTGTCCAACCATTGGCCCAAAGCAGGTCCGTGAGGGTATTGCCTCTCTAGCAAACACACCTACAAAAACAAAAACTGACTTCTACCAACAGTATGATGCGTTTTATTCTGAGGGAGGGTGACAATCTGTGCAAAAGACGTTATAAATCTTTTCCAGATCTTTAAAGATATAGTTCAGCCAAAATGACCACAGGAGATGTATGTTAGGTGGAATGTTATGAATGTTTTGACAGCTTCGGGCCCCATTTACTTTCATTGTATGGGATAACAGAATTGTGGGATGATAGAATTTTCATCTCCAGGTGAACTAACCTCTTTAATTGGTTTAACCTCTTTAATAGAACAGCATGACAGATGTTATTGTGTATTATTGTTTGATTTTAATCTGTGATACAGTGGGCTTTACTTACCAATAGGCTCATCAGTAACAGAAATTCTGAGGCACAAGGGGCGGGGCAGGGAGAGGCGGGCTCTACTCTGAATGGGCGTGTCTGGGATAAACGTGACGGGTCCATGCTCAGGGCAGTCAGAGGGATATGACCGTTCACACAAAGTGCACCCTTGAAGAGAATAAAAAGCATGAAATTGAAGCAACGGACTTTAAATTGTTGGGAGCCCAAACCCAACTCAAAATAACTCATCAAAACGCACAAATATTAAAGGCCGTGCTCATGTTTTCCTTATTGGAAGTTGAGTCTTCTAGCTGCAATGTAGAGTTCACCAGCACCAGACTGTTGTCTGGCCCCAGAGACACTTCCGCAGTGATGGGTGACACGGTGACAGGTTCTAGTCCCATTCCTGAAGGTCCATGTAAGGATACTGGATCGAGTGGAGTCTGCGGGGGCATAGCTCCAGTGAGAACAACACTAACCACTCCAGAGTTCAGTTCTCGAGCAGAGTGCAAAGCTTCACCCAAAGAACCTGGACCACCTGCTCCTGAAGTGCTGGTTCCTACTCTGCTGCTCATATGCTCCTGTTCCATCACCCCAGGCAGCTCCAGACCTGCTCCATGTAGGGGCATGACACCTCCTGAGGAGTCCACACCTGCCAAACCTTCATGAGGCTGAGGTCTGGTCCCAAGCTGCTGGGTCTCTGCCACAACTACACCCTCCATGGTGGCCAAGTCCTCTTCCATTCCATTGGGAGACATAGGACTACTGACACGTGATTCCATGGTTAGTCCTGTGGTGTCCAACTGCACTTCGTGAGAGCCTCCCTGATGGAGATCAGCCTGGCCTCCCACCTGTCGTGAGTCTAGGGACACCAGACCCTGTTCTAGAGGGCCACCTGGGCCACTGTATGGGTCTAGGCCTGAGGGGTTGTTGTTGGACACAGATAGGGTTCCATCCATATTAAGGCTGCTCGGATGAATGTATTGGGGTGGTGGACGATCTGCCAAATATGACAGAATTCCTAAAGAACAGGTACAGATACAAGATTACAGTTATTCAAATACATTAAACAGGGTAATTAAGAAAAACAAGCATTTGTCTTTATTAGGGATCCCTGGGCCAGAAAAGGATGACAACCTAGTTTGTTGCAGATCTTATCTAGAATACCTGGAAGAATATGTCTGAAGTAGCTGCTTTCCAGGGGATATGGGGGAGGTGGTAGTGTATAATTTCTCTCTGGAAGGCCACACATAACACCTCTGTCCCCTAAAGGGCCCATGGGTAACATCAGCGAAAGTGCTGACGGAAGAGGTCCAAGCGACGGACCCAAGCTGGGTATGGCGACTGGCATGCCTGAAATCAAAGCAAACAGTGCTGTCTCCTTCCCATTCAAACAAACCACACAGAACAAATGCCATTACGATACATCTTGGGTCCTGACCTGGAGTGGTGATGGGGTTGTGGGTGGGAGATGTGGGAAGGCAGAGGTGACTGGCACTCACAGGGGGCACACTGAGCTGGTCCATGCCCACTGGGCTGAGGTTCATGTCGTTCATGCTGAATGCAGAAAACCTGTGTGCAATTCATATATTGTGCTCATATAGTCTGTACAGTCACAGGTTTATTTACCTGACAGCACAGATCAGTTAAATCATTGATACGATGGATGCATTCTTCGATCTGCAAAAGGGATGAATTATCAGAATTAATTCTTAACACGAACGATCTCGGTTTTCTCAAATCAAACACTGTTTCCCTAGCAAATGTTACACATACCTAAAATGTGTAGTGAGATAAACGTCGACCAGACAGGTTTCATTATGTACATAGGATTTCAAAAATAAGATATTGCACTTTAACACGAAATGCATGCGACTGCAAAGGCTTGAAAGCGTGCATATTAATTGAAAGACGAAACGAATGATGTACTTACTTTAAAGACCCAATAATAACCTCTCTGTGCGAGATACACGAAATGAAAACAATAACATTGCTAAAGGCAAACGGTGGATGACTCGAAGTCCGGGTTAGTTTCAAAATAAGAGTCCCACACCGCGTCCTGCCCGTGCATTGCTTGTCGAGCGGGACTTTTATTTTGAAATCCGAGATCGGTTTCCGGCGTCTTCCTGAACCGGAAAACAAAAGTACTGCGTCTGAAAACCTGCTGTGTAATCTCGCTCAAACTCACTATACAGATTTATTAGAAAGAAAGAGAAAGAAAGAAAGAAAGAAGCAGTCATGCCAGACTATTTAGGTGCCGAACAACGCAAACTGAAAGAGGATGATAAGGAAGACAAACCAATTCGAGGTATTATTTGTGAGGACAGACAGGTTAGCGTTTGCTAACTAGCTGCACTGTGGTTGTAAAGTGTCAAAAATCACAAACGTATGAGCTAAACTACTTCAAATCTGTTATTGCCATTAAATTTCATTTCACCTGTTTGCATAATTATTTTCAAATAATAGCTGAGACCCTCAGCTTAATAATTATTTATGTGCATTGGTTCATTTTAAAGTGAGCAAAGGACCCAGAACTGTGCCATATGATCTTATTCATCTTGACTGTGTTTTATTTCTCAGCTTTGGATGAAGGAGATATTGCACTCCTTAAAACTTATGTAAGTATTCGTGACTTGAAAGTGTTTGCATGATCGGATTTAATATTGTTATTTAATTCATGTGTTATTTGTTTGTGAATAGGGCCAAAGCACTTATTCTAGGCAGATTAAACAAGTGGAAGATGATATTCAATCGCTTCTGAAGAAAATAAATGAGCTCACCGGTTAGTTCACCATCTCTGTGTAGTTTAAGATCATGATGCACACTACCGCAGAAGTCTTGATGTGTACATTGATGTATGTTTTGTGTGGTACAGGTATTAAAGAATCAGATACGGGTCTGGCTCCTCCTGCATTGTGGGATCTGGCAGCTGATAAACAGACTTTGCAGAGCGAACAGCCTCTGCAGGTTGCCAGGTATGAACTGATGTCTTCATGCACCTATATAAAACTCAAAAAATGCAGATTGGCATTATATTTTCACTCACACTTGTTCCAATCCAAATTGTTGTTGTTTTTTTATATTAGAACACAGCAGAAGAATGTTTTTTGGATGTTTGTGATTTGTCTCTTTAAATGTTTTCATAGATGCACCAAGATAATCAACGCTGACTCTGAGGATCCCAAGTACATCATTAATGTGAAACAATTTGCGAAATTTGTAGTGGACCTGAGCGATCAGGTGGCTCCAACTGACATTGAAGAAGGAATGAGGGTTGGGTGAGGAGAAAATAATGGATTATTCATTTTACATTCTAACTTCAGCAGCCTCTAAGAATTACATTTCTCATTACAAACTTGTATCTGTTAACAGTGTTGACAGGAATAAGTATCAGATCCACATTCCACTGCCACCCAAAATTGATCCCACTGTCACTATGATGCAGGTAGGCAATAACTCCAGTTTCCATGGCAATATGGACCTTTTGTCATTTAATAATGAAGAATATTGCAGTTGCTTTGCATGTATGTAATCAAGGACACGCTATAGGGATAACTATGATCTAAACAAAACATAGGTGGAGGAGAAGCCTGATGTGACCTATAGTGATGTTGGAGGATGTAAAGAGCAGATAGAGAAGCTCAGAGAAGTGGTTGAGACCCCACTGCTCCATGTAAGTTATAGATGCTTCCCTGTTAAAAATATACAGCACAATTTGCCTGCCGAAAGACATGTGTTACTCTGTGTTGTCTTAACCCCAGCCGGAGCGCTTTGTGAACCTGGGTATTGAGCCTCCAAAGGGTGTGTTGCTGTTCGGGCCTCCTGGTACAGGGAAGACCCTGTGTGCCCGAGCTGTGGCAAACCGCACTGATGCCTGCTTCATCAGGGTCATTGGATCTGAGCTGGTTCAGAAATATGTTGGAGAGGTGGGTGCCTTAGACCAGTGTCTTTCCAGCAGAATAAAAACTCAGTTTTTGTGATTAAGTGCAATTACCATGTTTTTGTGCCCTATCTAGGGTGCCAGGATGGTTCGTGAACTGTTTGAGATGGCGAGAACTAAGAAAGCCTGTCTGATCTTCTTCGATGAAATTGATGCTATTGGAGGTGAATTGTTTGGTTTACAATAATGTGACACTAAAGTCAGGGCTGGATTATGGTCCTGCGGAGCCCCTGGGTAAAGTGTGCCAGAGGACCACTGGCATTTTAAGGCCCCAGAGCACTGGCTCAGTCCATAATCCAGCCCTTATGACATAGTTTTATTATGAGTAATGTCTCATTCCCAGAAGAGTTTGATCTTTAGTTTAATCCTATGAAATCTTATAGTTTGAGTCTCGTAATGACTGTCATTACAATAGTGCTGCTGTCTGGTAGGTGCCCGATTTGATGATGGAGCCGGAGGTGATAATGAAGTTCAGAGAACTATGCTGGAGCTGATTAATCAGCTGGATGGCTTTGATCCCAGAGGAAATATTAAGGTCTTGATGGCCACCAACAGACCAGACACGCTGGATCCTGCTCTTATGAGACCTGGTCGACTGGACAGAAAGATCGAGTTCAGCCTGCCTGACTTAGAAGTGAGTGTTAACTGCAAGAGTATCGATTTTCTGTTCGATTATCTGTCAGTTTACTGGTAAAAAAACAGCATGGTGTCGTAATGTTACACTGTATATCAGAAGGTATATTTGCTCTAATTGTAATCGTGTGCTCTTTCCAGGGCCGTACTCACATTTTTAAGATCCACGCTCGCTCTATGAGTGTTGAACGAGATATTCGGTTCGAGCTTTTAGCACGTCTTTGTCCCAACAGTACAGGTGAGTTCTGATCTCAGGTTATACTGACAAACATCCAGTGTTACACAACACACATTTCAACAGTCAGTATTCATTACTCACATTGACGTAAACAGGTAATCTAGCAGGTAATCTAGTGTCTTTATTGACAGTTGATTGCGTTTTCCGTCCAGGTGCTGAGATTCGCAGCGTGTGCACAGAGGCAGGAATGTTTGCCATCAGAGCTCGTCGGAAAATCGCCACAGAGAAAGATTTCCTAGAGGCCGTGAACAAAGTGATCAAATCGTACGCAAAGTTCAGCGCCACCCCTCGCTACATGACTTACAACTAAACTTAGGCTTCTTTCCTCTCTTAGAGTTTGTTTTCTGCCTGATAATTCAAGTGGATTCTCATGTTTGCTTTGTCACTTATATTGATCTAATAAATAACATTATCCATGCTCTTCTTCTGTGTATATACAATTTATTTTTTTCTTTCTGTATGTTGTTTAGTTACATGAACTACACGTCAGTGAGGTCATTGTTTGTTTAGGTTTAACAGATTAACTAGTAAATATAATAAAACAAACTTTTGAGGAATAAACATTTAATAATTTAGTCAATTTTAGCATTTATTATACAAAAATATCTCAGATCCACAAAAGCATAGAAAGGCAATAAAATGCACCACATTATATGCAGTTGATTTTTGAACTTTGGTCCTCATTACTGTAAAAAGGAAACTGCATGTAAATATTAGTACAGAAACATCTCAATGGACTGTAATGGTTAATGATCAATTGTTAAAGAAGGGAACAAATGTGTGTGAGCCCTTGTTTTAACTTTAAAGTAATTCCGAGCATCATACATGTCCCAGACAGTTCCACCTTTAGGACATACTGGGACACAATTTCCATGAAATGCTCCAGAGACAAGAAAACCTGAATATAATGAATTACTAATTTCCATGTTTCAAAAAAGTAAAATATTCCAAAAAAACTGGGAGCCACCTTGATTATCTATTAGCCTAAAGTGACATTTTTGAAAGAGAAAAACAGGATAAAGAAAAAGCAGAGAATTTTTGTAGTACTAAAGGCTAAAACAAAAAATACAATCAATATCTTGTGTGGTGCCTTAACAGAAACATCAGTTTAAAATATCAAAATGATAGACAGCAGCGTTGTTGCAACAGTGCAATTCTGTGATCATCTCTTTGATAATGTGTAACATTAAATGCTGAATACACAGCCAGTTATTCAGCACCACAAAGAGACGACGGCTTTGCTAATAAAGTAAATACTGTGAAAAACGGCAACAAACAGCAAACGTGATTCTCATAAAAATAAACTAGCTGGAATGTCAAAAAATGCAAAAAAAAATATAATTATATAAAATTATATCTATATATATCTATATAGATATATATAGATCTAGATCTATATATATATACATATACACAGATAGATATATATATAGATAGATAATAGATATACAGTGTTTATATAGATATAAACACTGGTCAAGTGTCCATCTTTAATAATTGCACTTAAAAGAAGGAAAAAACAGGTTTTCTGTAATTGTCAGTAACAGTAGAGCTTAAGATCAAGGCATTAAGCCCAACAATTTTTGATATATTCACATTATGTGAAGCATGTCCATTTAAAATGGATATTCCTTTTAAAAATATTTGGCCTGCTTGTCACACTGGAACAACTTCCCAGTCTCCTCCTGTTACCACGACTAAAGGTAAAGTGACTTAGAAGTAACAGCACGTTAACAACTCGATCCAACACAACACAACCGTTTTATCACTCTAATCTTACCCAATCAAACACGGTGCAATTATTTTGGTTTGTATCTTTATTGGCTGTCAGGACAGATGGGCGGGTCTTTCCTGTTCTGACAGTGTAACACAGCATCGTGAATGGTGGGGAAAATGAGGTCAGGGGTCACAGGCTCACTGAAGAACTGCAATGTCCTGAGATCAGACAGGAGAGTCCCTGCGGAGCACAAGAAGATTCAATAATGTTATATTAAAGCACCAAATTTCAGTTTGCAGTGTTCATATATCTCTCTCCCACTGCTTTGTGATTATTAGTTTCGACTCTAGGTGGAGATGTTGCACAAGCACATCAGAAAATTGAGCAAAATCATTATTTTATCATTATTTATACATTTATACATATGTATACTTTGTATACCTGGGTACCATGTATACTTTATATTCTTTCTTTATATAACTTTCATATACACATTTAAAATGTGAAGTCTCCTCTTCTGCACTTATGGGTGTATCTAAAATGGTCCAATCAAATGCTCAATAGAATGAGGCTGTCTATCTCCTTACTTCAGCCTGCCTCTGGTTAACAACAGCAGGTAGCATATCATGGTTCATACCTATGATGAAAAATCATAAGTCTTTTGGCTCCCTATCTAAACTTGAGATCCATGATCGATTAACTTCCTGTTTCAATAGGTAATGCACCCACACAGGAAAGAAAACTGCTCATCAAGTTATTTCATTGGTTCTTTAATTATTTTTTTTAATTATTCTAAAATATTTGAAATTCTAATAATTATACTAAATTATTCTAATGGCTTTAATTATACTCACTGCTACATCCGGCAAGGATGATTTTCACATTGATTGTTGCATACTCCCTAATCACCTGCAGGGAAGAGAAGAATGATTTCAAAACTTCTGACCTACTGTAATAAAACTTAAATTATTATTGTAAATTATTAAATACTAAAATAGCAGAGGTACTTTAGCAAGCATGATTAATAATATCAGCAATCTAAAAAGAACAAGCTGTTCAGTATATAACAGTGTAATTTATACATCTGGCTACATGTAGTATACATATGAATGTGTGTTGTCAGCTTACTGATTTAATGGCTTTGGCCCCTACAGAATCAATGAAGTTAACAGGAGTAAAGTCCAGTATGATGGAGTGAATGGGGGTGAGGCACTGCAGAAAACAATCCTCCTCCTTATTAGACTCTACGTGGGCTTCTGTCATCTGTCCATTTGTGTATACATCTGCCCCAGCCACCACCTCATGGGTGACTCCCAACTCCATATTCTGTTGTGGTGCCACAGAACATATTTCAATTACGTGTTTATCAGATGCGAAACAACTTACAATACATTCAGATTCTGCATGTTATCAGTACATTCATTCCTTGATATTCGAACCCAAGACCTTGGCGTTGCAAGCACATTGCTCTGTCAATTGAGTAACAAGAGGACTGAACAACTGAACATTTTATCACACTCAGTAGGTATCATTCATAACTGTAAATGCTGCGTCATTACAGGGAAAGACTGATAATGTGTACAAGACAAAACTTTACAGCAGTAGTGCTGTACTTTATGAACCAGTAAACGTTTCCATAGAGATTCATACCAATACAGCAACCGCATTTTTCTTTGGTGGAGAACCATTTGAGTTCTTCTCCTCAGCATCTCTTTGGGCATATTTAAGCTGTGACTTCCTGGCCGCGAGAAGTTTTGCTGGATCAACTCCAGTCTGTAGTCACAAAAAACAGAAAGAACGAAATAACAAAACTATCGTGTGTGCAAAACATTCTTAACTGAGGTCAACACACCTGCTGTTCATGGGAACCTCTTTTTTCCACTGAACGATTCACCAAATATACTCAAGGAGAGAACAGATGCAAATGTGGAGGAAAGGTCAACATATTTTCGACCTTAAAGTTAATTGAAACATTAAGCATTTGTGCTCACCTTTGCCTTGAGGGCGCTCACATACAACTCGCTGTTTGCAAAGTAGATTGAGGTATTAGACTGAAAAATCTTTATCCCTGAGCATTCTTCAGCCTTGAGCAAGAGAACAAAAAACACAGATAAGAGGACAGAGATTGTGGGAAAGAGAACAATGGATTAAATCAGGTCTAATTTAGTGTCTGTGGCTTCAGAAGTAGAGATTTCAAAATGTGTGTCTTACCTCTTCGTACTCATCCACATCAAAATACAGTCCTGTACGTGAGATTTGTCCTAGAAGAGCATTGTTTGGGCTAGAAAAGGATACGTAAAATTAGACATCTTATTAGACAAATGAATAGTCTTAAATATTATATTAAATATTACAATATTACATAAAATAGCAAGACGTGCAAAAACCAAAAACAATATTATAATGAATCCATAAGTACATGAAATTAATCAGAAAGCACTAAAAATAATCTGTTATAATATCAATTGGCATTATAACAGCAGAAAAACAGTGTGTACTACCGCTGTGTCCTGTAAATAACTGTGAGCATGGCAAAGCCCATGGCCACCAGCAGTCCATAATCCAGACCCAGAAGAACCGACGCAACAAAAGACACCAGCCAGATTGCCTGAAGAAAACATGGTACTCATTAACAACAAAAACAGAACAATGTCACCGTGTCCCAGAATCTTAGTGCATTAGCATGTCAATTAACTTTATTAGGTGGAAAACTTAAAAATGTGCAATGCATTTTCATGAAGCCTTCATGCCTACATCAGGTTTATCAGCAGTTGAGTAGAAGGTAATCAGTAAGAACAGGACGAGACTACACAGTAAACTGTACGGGGCGTGACTGCACAGTAAACTGTACGGGGCGTGACTGCACAGTAAACTGTACGGGGCGTGACTGCACAGTAAACTGTACGGGGCGTGACTGCACAGTAAACTGTACGGGGCTTGACTGCACAGTAAACTGTACGGGGCGTGACTGCACAGTAAACTGTACGGGGCTTGACTGCACAGTAAACTGTACGGGGCTTGACTGCACAGTAAACTTATGATGCACAGTAAACTGTACGGGGCGTGACTGCACAGTAAACTGTACGGGGCGTGACTACACAGCAAACTGTACGGGGCGAGACTACACAGCAAACTGTACGGGGCGTGACTACACAGCAAACTGTACGGGGCGAGACTACACAGCAAACTGTACGGGGCGAGGCTACACAGCAAACTGTACGGGGCGAGACTACACAGTAAACCAAATCCAAAGTACCTTTTGCACTCACCAGTTCAATCTTGCTAGTTCTCCATAAAGCAGGAATGTCTCTCATTTGCTTAAACATCCCCATGAGATTTACCATGATAATAGCAGCCAACACTGTCTAAAGGGAGAAAAACAGACACCAATATACGTCATAATACATTTACATTTAAATCCGATTGAAATACAATTTTCTAGAAAGGCCACACATTGTGAGCTGTTATCCTTGATTTACTCAAGTTTAATTATATCAATTTTATTAGATACTGTCTATGAATACAGTTCACTAAGCTTTCCTGTAGTTTTTTTGTAATTCTGTATTTTTTTATAACTTATACACAAATCTGTTGTTTTAATAATTCTCAAACACTTTTGTTGTTTACTTGTGCCCCACTTATTCTAGGCCACCCCATTACCGTACAATTTCCACCCAGTGCAAAAAAAACTAATTAAACATTCTTGAAAACCGACACTCTGGAAGTAACATAATTTCAGCTACACAATGGCAAGAAAAATACATTTAAGTAAATAAATGTTTATCACGTAAAACAAATTTGACAGCATCAATGTAGCTCAACCCTTACCTATTTTACGCAAATTATTGTCAAGCCATAAACTAAACAAAAACATTTTTACTATTCTATAAACTTATAGAACTACAAACCAACAGCTGAATTTATGCCAAATCTGCAACCTTTTTTTTTTAATTTTTATATAATTTATATAATTGTATATCATTTATATAATTACCTAGTGTTTCAGGATCTATTTTGTACCCTAAACATGCCCCACGTCAAGCACAGCAGATAGTCTGCAAGTACAGTCATTAGAGCTACAGTCCAGCCCTGCACTTACTGTGGGCAGCGGCTGAAACACAAACCCAATGGCCACCACCACCAGCAGCACAAGCATAGACCCCAGGAGTCCTGCGATCTACAGACACACACAATAAACATAATTAAATTCAGCTGCGCTTCAGGAAGCAATGCTATCTTATCTTTATGGTTTTACTGCAGTAATGCAGCCACTGTAATGAGGTCATTAGCAAACAGGAACTCCATATAAGGAAAAGTACATATTTAGAATGCCTGCATACGTGCGGTGCAGTGGGTTTTGAGTGTGTACGTGTGACCCTCACTTCAGTGTGTCCTCCTGTGCTTTCCTGTACAAGGCTGCGAGACATTGAGGCTGTGACGACGAACGTTTGGAAGAATGAACTTGTGAAGTTACACAGCCCCAGAGCGATGAGCTCCTACAATGACATGAACACCTTCTGATTAATAAAGTCTTGGTATAATGTGCATGGAATTTAAAGGGACAGTACACTCAAAAATGAGAAATGAATATTCTGTAATAATTAGTTCGCCCTCATGTTGTTCTAACATGTGAACAATGACAAACTTTAAAATGGCAATATATTTCCTAGGTTCACTATACATTATTTAGTTACAGTAGGTGAGCTCATTGTAGACTTATTTGTAGCCTGTGATAGAGTCTTGGTTGCTTACACAAAGCTCAGGTCACAATCCTTCTCCACTGTTCATTTAAGCATGACACTTCGCTCTGTTACTTTAGATTAACAGTTCCTGCAATTAGTGTACTATAAGTCACTTTGAACAAAAGGATCTGCTAAATGGCTAGTAACTGTGAGGTCCAGCTGATTTAGCTCTTTCTAAAACCATTATATTTCTAAACATGGCATGTCCCTGTTTGTGATAACTTTGGAAACAATAAAGGTGTATGTCAAAAAGTAGGAAAGTGGATTTTAGAGAACAAACAAAACATGCAATATGCAGATTTTAGCTCATTGTTTTCTACCTGGTTTCCATCCACACTGTATCCATGCTTGAGAGCGAAGATTTTGGCTAGCGAGATAGAGATAGAAAAGCCCACAACAGCTATAGCTATGGCATCTGTGAAGAGGTTGGGCAAGACTGAGAAGTCTGGAACCTTGGGCGGTAGCAACCTTCAGAAGAAGATACATTTAAAACTTAATGCAATGTAATGTAAACAGTTTCAGTTCTGTATATTTTAGCAAAGCCGATCACTGCATGATCGTACCCTGTAGGAATTTTACCAACAACTTCTACACCGTAATTTTCCGACATATCCATCCCATAAGAGATCCCAGTGGAAACGATCACCTTTAAAGAACCATAAACATATTGAGCTTTAAACACATACATTTTTGGCACATATGTTAGCGGGTTTAATATGAAATGCCTTTAAAAACTCTTCACCACTATGATCTCTCCAGGGATTGGGATGGGTAGTTTCTTTTTGAAGCGTTCGTTGAGGTCTTTCACGCCATATAGAAACACGGTACACACCAGTCCAATAAAAAGAGTGACAATATTAGTGCTTGGGACATTCCTGAAAACAGCATCAAGGCTCTGTAATCAAATAAAATCAAAAACGTTAAACACTACAAAAAATACACACTGTTAAAAGCAATATTTATCTACATATTACATTTTTAACATAAAAGTTAAATATATAACAAACATAAAATATATAACATATACATAATATATAATGTTAGTATATGACAAACAGTGAGATTTCCATATACATTTTTAACGCAGATGCTAATGAATCGTTGAATAATTGAAAAAACTGAATCGCACTCCAATGCCAGTGCCATTTTTGTTACTGAAGTTTAACAGAAACAACATTAAACATCTGTCTCAATGCATCTCTGACTTATCGCTAAGTTATGACACAAGGTAGGTTTGCAAAAGTAGGGTAATAAAAAGCTTTTTAAAAAAGCTGGTCAAATAAATTATGGTGATATACCATGAATCACAGCAATGATATCATGGCTATTCGATATATCACCCCGCCCTAATTTGCACCTATTACAATGCTAACACAATTTCAAAAGATAAGCTCCACCTTTTTATTCATTCATGAAATTTAAGTCATATAATTTCATATATTTTATGTTTACTATGTATACTGTGTGTTTAAGTGTGGATAGTATGACTACATCACATTTCAAAACAGATCCATTGAAGTTTTCACAGGATTAAAGGTGACTCACGTATATGACGGAGAGCGGTCCGTTGAAGCGTGCAGTGTGCACTCCCAGCAGGTACTTGAGCTGTGAAACTGAGACGTGAACCGCAGCAGCTGTGGTGAAACCTCGCACCAGAGGCTCGGTTAGATAAATCGCCAGAAAGCCAAATCTTAGCAGACCCAGAACAAACTACAGAAGATCAGAACACAGTTATGTCCCGCATATCTGTCTGTCTGTAAGCATTTAAAATCATGTTCAATCATCTGCTTGAGGGTGTAGTTAGAAGGTATAAAGTATTCCATCACTATTACAAACACATAGGTTTACGGTAACATAACATGGTGTGTCTTTCTTATCTGTTACCGCATTTCTGCAAACGGTTGGCCAAGTTGCCTTTGCACGGTAGATCATGTGCAATCCTTATTTTGATTTTAGTTAACATACCCTGCAACCCACGATGTTCTGAGAAAGTGATCAAGAATTAAACTAGAATTTATATTTACATACTGATCGTTAATCTACATAAAACAGGGATGATATCACAACAAGCTTTTATCGATCTGCTCTTCAATGGCAACATGGTGTCTTTGTGGCCTAAAACAGGTACCGATTAGCTTAGTTCTTCAGTCTTGGGTCTGTATATAAAATATGCTTCACACTTAATAAAAATACTATGAAGATTCTACATTTGATCTGGTATTCACAGTTTTGTTGATCTGCTAGTCACAATTCACAATTTAAGTTGATGAGACAGCAGCCTACCTGGATGATTCCTACTAGGGTGGTCAGAGCTACAGCCACCTCCACTCTCCTGGCATCACGGGCCTCAAAATCTACAGCCTGTGATGCGTTGGTTCCGTTGACTGCAAACATGGAGTCCGGGGCCTCCCTGACAGCCACGCCCCCGATCATCAGACTTATTACTGCAAATGTGCCTGCAGGAATACAGTAACAAAATCTGCCCATTGAAAATCTTAAGAAGATATCATACACTTAAACATACTAATGTTTTTAGGTAGGGATCAAATATATAATTAACTATAAACATGTTCTACTAATATTAAAACCAGAAATTAATCAATGTATTTTGTCTTCATTTTCAACAGTATTAATTCTTATATCATTTGAAACCCTACAATTGTTTTTGTGAAATGTTTTGCTTAATAAAGGGTGCGCTTGTGTATTCACTCTTTATACTAAATGCGCTTTGGTTTGATGTTTTTTATCTAATACGATGACATTTACATGTTGCTAAAGCGTCCCTATATATACACAAATACATAAGTCTTTTTTCCCATGGACTGCTGTGACAAATTACCTTTGAAAATAAATTACAGTCTGTATGTACATATAAAACAGATTTCAATGCATTCTATAGTGTCACACACTTAAATGCTTATTTGTAATTCTGATATCTGACTGCCGCTGTGTGGAAGACAAACAGGCACCATAATCACTCCTCCACTTTTAAGTAAACGTGTGCAGGCTGTGCAATGCAAGCAAATATGTTCCAGTAGATTTAAGTATACAGAGACCTATCTGAATAGTGTACTGAGCCCTGCTCTGCATTTATCCATCTAGATAAATGGGTCTGTTTGTTGTTGCCGGTACAACATACAAGGGCAAACCATGAGTGCTGTTTAAACAGGAGGCAACATGCCTGTGTGCAGCAGATCCTTGCCCAACACTTGGGTAAGTGCCCAGTTCTGCTCTCTTCTAGGCATGAGAGCCAAGAAGCAACAACTCTGGTTTGGGTAACCTTTGACTTCTGAACCTTTGATCTATCTTCACTGTGGTGTTTCTAAAGTCCTGCAGAGATTTCAGAGTCCTGCAGAGGGGTTGAAGATCAGCTTTAACAGGAGACAAAAACAACACAGCGGGGCATCTAAACGACCATAAAGAAGTACAAGGATGGCTGGACCACCGCTGATGAAGAACTTAGAAATGCTACAGTGCAAGAGATTCTTTTCCTGCTTATAAAATAATCAGTGTGATCGACCTGTACACTTGGCAGAAAGCAAGGAAAACTGACTTCCCAAAGAAATTAAAAGATGTTTTTAAAGTAACTACTCAGTCGGACAGAACGGACCCAAGAACAGTTTCCCCTCCAATTATAATCAACATAATAAACACAGCAGTTACAAGAGGGTTCTTGCACATACCGATGGCGCTCGGGTCCTAAAATGTGTTTACACTGGAAACACCCGATGTGACACATTTAGATTACATATTTCCTGTTTCTATGCACATCAGCACCAGGCAGTTAATTTCCTTAATCAAACTCAAGATGCTGTATTGCAAATAAGTATTACGGATGTTAACATGTATTTAAAAAACTCATAATGTTAACAAACAAAGATTGTGATGCGTTATGTTTGTGTGTTGGCAGCTAACATAGTCAGTTATCTGATCAATTATCACAGGCCAGATCTTAGAGAGCTTTTCAGATCCTGCCACCATGTCAGATAAAAAGTGGTATGCTAAATAACAATGACATAGCAAAACTCAGCAGGTATGTCACAGATCAGTATTAGCTTGACACATGCGTCAGCCAGCCTCACCTATTGAAATATGTCTGGAGGTACCGAAGAATGTGTATAACAGGACAGGATAAAAAGATGAATATAAACCAAATACCGGAGGCACGGCTGCCAGCATTGCATAAGCAAGACCTGTTGAATGAGTGAGAGCAAGAGAGCGTGTGAGAGAGAGAGAGAGAGAGAGAGAGAGATTCAGGCATCAACATGATCATATGAGACAAAACAGATTCAAGATTCACAGATCATTTGGTGGAATAACAGCATTGAATAACATCTGACCTTGAGGTAGCTGCATGACACCTGTGCTGATACCAGAAACTATGTCCCCAAACAGATATTTTTTCACTGGATATGAAGGCAGCCATGTTATAATAGGCAGGAAACTGAGTGCAACAGATTTGGCTTTCTCAGACGAACAGCTGAAAAACAAGAGTAGGAAATGTAACTGAGTCATGGATTTATCAGGGGCAGACAGGTTTAACAGATGCAGGTTAAAAGTATCAGTTTGTA